>QARZ01038610.1:0-21241 GCA_013407115.1 Glycine latifolia
TTTTTTGGCAGAGATTGAACTTTTCAGAAGAAGGTATGCATGATTCTGAGGTCACCATAACTAAAGAGATGGAAGTCATATCCAAGCATTTTGAAAAGCTTGATTTGTGTGGAAAAATGACACTAAAGAGTAAGCTTAAAGAAATTGCGTACCCTGATTTAAATTCCATGCCCCCCCCTAATAAGGTAAAAACTAAAGGTGTTCCAAAGAAGAACATGACAAAGCACCAAAGGTCTACGAGAAGGGACCACTCCAAAATTGAGTATGTGGATGACTTTCATTTTGTACAAAATAGTTGCTCTACTCCAAAACAGTCCAGTTCGTCATCTGATGTTCTAATAAAGAACCGGATGGTTCCTATGCTCAATCAATTTCATCCATTCATGCAGAAATTTATTTTAAACATCACTGATGTAAAAGATGATGGTAATTATGGATATCGTGTAATTGCTGCCTTATTAGGTTATGGTGAAGAGTCTTGGTCTATGGTGCGCAATCATTTGCTCAAAGAACTTGCACAATGGACTGATGAATATATAGCCTTGTTTGGTGGGATATTAAGGTTTGAAACCATAAAGCAGTCCCTACTAGTTGATGGATTGTCGAAGGTAAACCTTCGCTGGCTTTAGTCATTATTTGTCTTTACTTACAAACCAATTTGCATGAAAGATATTTCATTAAATGTTTACTTATAGGCAACGATGGATAAGTGGATGGATATAACCGATATGGGTCATGTGATTGCATCAAGGTATAACATCATTGTAGTCTCTCTTTCACTACAACAAAGTATGACGTTCTTCCCTCTAAGAACCCAACCTCCTAGAGATCCCCAAGTTCATCGCATTCTATGCATCGATCATGTGTTTGGTAACCACTTTGTTCAGGTATGGCATTAATTGTTTTATTTTATGAATTTAGTTACATGTGTAACAATGACGCTTTGTGTGGTTTTGTGTTTCAAACAGGTTTTTCTAAGAGACAACTATCCCTTGCCATCGACCGCGTTCTTGTGGGCTAGTCACTCATCCAATGAAGCTTAACAGTGGCCCAATCATTACATTGGTCAAATGCAAATGTATGCCAAATCAATGAAGTTCCACACTCAACATGTTGATTTGGGAGATGTGTAGAATAATTGGAACAACTGTACCTATTGTTTAATTTCATTAATGCATCAATATTTCCTTATAGCTAAGTAGATGAGTTTCTTATCCAACATGAAAATACAAAAACAATATCAGAACTGTTTCAACACACACACATGTGATAATCGTCATCCATGTCGCCTTCGCTGTGTATCTCTTGGTCGTGTGCCTCGTGTATATACAATACTGTGGTCCTTGACACCACAGGCTAAAAGCAACATTTGATGTGTCCTAGAGTATGCTTCAGTGCTCTCTGTAACGATCCCATCATCGATCATGTTTTGCAAGCCCTCAGCTAGTCATTTGCAAACAGCTTGAAATTACCAAAGAATAAACAATGCATTACCCAATTAACATAAGTGACAAAGCATAAAGAATCAACTTCTTCATTTATTACCACAACATGTGTTGGTGCCTGCTGTTGCAAAGATATTTCTGATGATAAAGTTGGTGCAGTATCTGTATGATGATCATGCACAGGGGGACGAACTGGGACATCAGTGGCGTCAGCAGTAGTGTGGGTACAGGCCTCCCCAAACTGATCCGGAGTCATGAATGGGTGGGAAATACGGAAGAACCACTCCATATATCCAGCAATGCATTGACTTGGATAATCAACCAAGTCTCCGGCTGCTACCAGGTATTCGCAGAAGTGGACCCATCTCTCATCAACATCTTTAACTAAGGGGACTTTAGACACAGGCAGTTCTGGGATGTGTTGCATATATCCATACTGCCTAAGTACCCTCTCTGGCATGTGCCTGACAATGTGAGGACCCCATCTAATGAAACCAGAAAATAATGTAATCAAATCAAAATCCATGTATGCACGGTGCTCCCCATATGGTGTCCAATTGACATCATTAACTATCAATTTGTCTATGTGTCTACGATAGCTAGTCACCAGTAAGGTCTTCGCATTGTTCCACCGGCAAGCACGCGGTTACCTCTCGTCATAGTGGTCATCTGCAACCACATTTCCTACAGTGGAAAAATTCTCATATATCCAGCACTGCAATTTGAACAACAATCAGATTAGCAAAACTTCAACATAAAGCACATAGTGACACTGCTTTTTATAACATCCATACGGATTAGTCAATATGGTTACTTGTAATAAAGTTATGTATCCAGCCAGATGTTTCCCGCGGTGCTGACATGCGTAATTCAAGTTGTCATACATGTGAACAAGAGCAGTCGCACCCCAAGAAAATCCCACAACTTGGTCCATGTCGCGGAAAGCTTCCAAGAACACCACACCTATATGTGTGGCACTCTTGTTAGTAAACAAAGTGCAGCCAACAAGATGAAGCAAATATGCTCTGGCTGCTAATATCCATTGCCTGGACTAACATTTCTCATAATAAACCTCTCGCAACCATGACAGTCTCACATATGGCCTATGGCACTGTGTCGTTTCAGCTTGGGCTTCGTCGACAGTGACCTCAAGCAATTCCACCAGCAATGTAATGATCTCCCCGATGTCAATCTGATCAAAGGAGTGGAAGGCTCCCATGATAGGGACATATAACAGTGATGCCACGTCATCCAGTGTCACTGTCAACTCCCCCACCGGTAGATGAAAACTACATATCTCAGCGTGCCATCGTTCTACAAATGCTGAAAGCAATCCCCTATCGCCAGTATCTACTGAGCAAATAATCAAAGGAGCAAGTCCTGTAGCAGCAACTAAGCCTTCAATCTCAGCTGCAAGCTTCCCGAATTTAACAACCTTACGTCCATGGGAAGCCAAATTTAACTCAGGACGTTCCTGCAATAAGGACATCAATTAGTTTACAATGATGGATAATCAACAATATAACCTTGCAACTATGTAATTCATCATATCCTTACCTCTCCTACCCAGACTCTAAGAGCCACATGATCGGCGTACCTAGTCAACACCGAGCAGTCTTCCGGCCCTCCTAGAAAAGATTCATGCTCACTACCTATATCCTCCTCCGTCGCAAGTACATCAGCCTCCACAGGTGGATCCTCAACAGGAGGATTCTCAGGAACATGAACAACTGCCCTTTGTCGACGAACAGATGCAGTTGGCCTACGCCTCTCAGTGGCTTCATCTTCGTTACCTCTGCAATTTCTACCCAATGCTTGGTCGACAACTCCTCTAAGAGTCCGACGCATTCCTCTAGTCTTAGCCATAATTTGTACAACATTTGTTTACATGTTAGTCTATCACAAAAAACCAAACCACACCGACAACAACACTAAACCGTCAAACATTCTATAGTACAAAGAGCAATATTGCTAGAGTTATTCATCTTATATACATCCTTTTGTAAGAGCTTAAATCTAAATCGTTGGTTCGGAGAACACACTTTATGCTTTGAACTTGTGGGTGGAAAGTTTAAACATTAGATGGCAGGAGCCACTTAAAGTTGTAGGAAGCAAAACTCACATAACTAATAGAAAAAGGATACAATGTATGCTTTGCTGCTTGACCATAATTTCAATTTCAAAAAATAGAAGTTCACGCAGGAAGGCCATATTAAAAAATGCAGAATAAATAGTGAACAAAAAATATTACCACCACAATAAAATATGCATACATGTATACATTTCACCTATTCAGCTAGTATATTTAACTTATATTTCATACTTACAAGCTTCACTTTTTGTGTATTTAACTATACATTCACTTAAAAGAGAATGGCCAAAGAAGATCAGAAATTTGTCATAGGAATCGACTTTGGTACAACGTATTCATGTGTTGGAGTGTGACTGGAGCAACACAATAGAGTAGAAATAATTCACAACCAACAAGGCCATAAAACCACACCTTCTTTTGTTGCTTTCACAGACAATCAGAGATTGATTGGTGATGCTACTAAGAATCAAGCTGTCACCAACCTAGAAAACACTATGTTTGGTATTTTTTTCTATTTAGTTAGTATTGCCTTCCTTTTTATGATTTTTCTATATACTTTTATGTCCGGATTTCTTATAACTTTTGCAGATGCAAAGAGATTAATTGGCAGGAAATACAATGGTCCCATTATTCAAAAAGAGAAAATGTTGTGGTCAATCAAGGTTGTTGCCGTATCAATGACAAACCCATGATTGTTGTTAAGTACAAGGGTCAGGAGAAGCATATTTGTGCTGAGGAAATATCATCTATGGCCTCACGAAGATGCGGGAGATTGCAAAGGCTTATTTGGAAACACCTCTGAAGAATGTTGTTGTTACTGTACCAAAGATGCTGGTGCCATTGCTGGCCTAAATGTTATGAGTATAATTAATGAACCTACTACAACAGCTATAACATATGGCCACATTAGATACTCTTTGAATAAGAAATTCAAAATTATAAAATAATCAAAGCTTCTCAAACGTTTAAGCTAAATTCCTATTTACAGGCTAATAAGCATCTAACCCAATGCAAATGATAAGAAAATTAAGCTATCTCTATCTTAAGTTACAATTCAAACTTATCAAAATAATCTTGATCATATAAATATGGATAATAATTAAAAAATTATGTTCCTAATTATTTTAAAAGCATTTTACAAAAAAAAAAAAAATACTTCATACGGATTAACCAATCCGTATGGGGTTTACGGATTACTAAATCCATATTGTCTCATCGTCTCCCTTTCACAGACCAAACCAAAGTTATGACTCACCTCACCAGCGCTACCACCAACCAGAGAAGATTACCACCACACCACCAACCAATGGCACCACGGACCACAACGGTGCGTCGGAGAAAGAAAGGACAAATGCACGAGATCGACCCAACCAACAAGCACAAATCGGTGTAGGTGAAGCAACGGTGGAGGAGAAAGCTAGAAAGTGAGAAATTCAAAATGATTTTAAAATAATATGAAGGGCAAAGGTAAATGTGAAAATGCACTATTACACTAATGATATAGTAGAAAATGAAATGGTGTATGAAGTACACCCAAAGTACGGAAAGCACAACTACAAACAGGATATGAATACAACAAAGACACAAATACAAGAATGTGTCAAAAATTAAAAATTATAAGACATGTCTCAACTATAATATAACATATTAAATTTATCTAAAGTTAATATATAATAACAAGAGTTTATTATTTTTTAATCTTTGAACTTTTTATAATTTTTGTTTTTAATCCTCATTTTTTTTATTTCAGTCCTTTAATTTTTTATAGTCTCTTAATTTTTTCTGTCCTTACTTTGAGTTTCTTAAAAAGGATTAAAAGTAAGGAAAGAAAAAAAATTGTGAAACTAATAATAAAGATGAAAAGAAAGTTTAAGGGAAAAAAACAACTAAACTAAAAACATAAATTCTAAAAAGTTTTTAGAGTCTAAACACATAATTTATCCTAATAATAATAATAAAATTCATTTTAAAAATAAACATAATAAAATACTAAGATTTATCTACTCATCGTGATATTCCGATCAACGTTGATATAAAAGTTTCCACATAATATCCAACATGAATATTACTTGAATTAGTTAACACATCGACACACACTATTTAAAAACTTTTAAATTATGAAATAATTAACTTAAAATAATAAGACTAAAAACTGTCACTATTTTTATTTTAATCCTATTCATCTTCTTCAATCCACATCCACCATAACCACAACTCCCGCCACCAACACCTAACACACGCACCATCGTCATGTCAAGCCACAAGCACCCACCACCAATTACAACCCTTGTGGAAGAGGGAATGGATGCATTAGTAATTAAATTTAACCCATAACATGACGTTAAGGCCGACACAAGCAGATAAATGGTTATGGGCAGGGGAACAAGCGGGATACTATTATGTGAACTATCATATTTTATAGGAAATGCAGAATTTTCCCCAAGTTTTTGCTTGTTTTACACTTTTGTGGAAGTTAGAAAAGTCAAGTTTTTTGTTTGGAGGGCCGCTTTGAACAAGGTTGCCACTAGGGATAACCTTTGTAAAAGGGGTATCCATGTGTTAAACGATGATTTCAGATGTCCTTTTTGTTTCTAGGTAGATGAATTCATTAGTCATATTTATTCTCTTTGTGTCCTCGAGTATCTTATGTTTGGTGACAGTGGTATCAGAAGGTAGGAATTATCTCGGCATGCCCATGGTTTGTGGATGATCATTTTAGCCAACATATTCCACACGGATCTAAAGAAACAAATCAGAGATGACAGATTGCGTGGTGCACCATTTTGTGGAGCATATGGCTTCATCGCAATGCGTGTGTCTTTGCTGGGTTTGATGAAGTTAAACTCCTGGAGGATAGTTTGTTTTATGCATGAACATGGTTGAAAGGAAAAATAAAGACCTTTAACTATTCTTTCTCACAGTGGATGTGTAACACAGGAGCATGCATCTCTGTTCATGTTTAATTCAAAGGCATGCAGGTCGAAGGTTATCCTAAATATGTAGTTTCTTTCATAGTAGTAACCCAATTCGGTTTCGTCTTTGCTATTGTAGGTGCTTGGGTCGCTTAGTGATGTGTGGGGTTCAATCCCTATATAAATTGTACTTGTACAGGTTAGAATCTTATTTGATGCACTTTCAGGCTATGTACGATAAGATTCTTACCATGATCTTGTATCTGGCAGCTATTTATTGGCTTGTCAGCTGTTATACTTTTATGTACTTCTTGTGCCTTATAATATATCTCTTTGTTGGTTGATAAAAAATATAAAAAAAACTTCACATACCCCTCTCGCTAAAAACCAGCACAGACTCATCAACCCCAAAAACCCGACAACAGTAATGCAATTACCACCTCTGTGAATAACAACAATATACCCTCCACCGTAAACAATAATGCAATTACCACCTCCGTGAACAGTAGCAACAAACCAGACAAACCTAAGAGTATTGTTCAGGTTCGAGATCGAGCTAATCACCGCTTAACGAACCAGATCTCGCTGTTCAGGTTCGGGATCAAGCTAATCATCGCAAAACGAACCAAATCTCGTTGTTCACGCTTAGGGTCAAGCTATTGTGGTTGGATTTCAAGCGGGTTATTTTTTTGGCCCGATAGTGTAATTAATGTTGTTGTTGTTGGGACATTTGCAGAAGATATGAATATGGTTTCCAAGTCAATGAAGAGGTTGGTGCGACAACAACGGGAGTGCGGTTGAGGACTTCGACATATGTGTAGGTGGCGAGGTTCTGGAAGGCGTTGGTGGTCTGGTGGAGACCAGTAAGGTACTGCCGGATTTGATGGTGTAGATGTTAGCATAAGAAAAGGACCCGAAGGTGGCTTTGATGTTGGGTTTCTTTGCAGTGAAAGGCTAAGAGGGGAAGAAAGAACACCTGCGACAGGGGAGAGGACAAAGGCACCATGGAGAAGGAGAAGGGAAGAGAAGAAAACAAGGGATAAGTGTGAGAAAAAAAAAGGTATGTTAAGGTCAAACAGTAAAGGTAAAATAAAGATAGTCACCATTTTTAATCATTGTTATATTAAATTAATTATTTTAAAGTTTAAAAGTTAATAAGATATTAATGTTTTTGACAGAAAATTATAAAAAATATTAAAATAAAACTCTTTAAATATAAATGACTAAAATAATTTTTTTAAGACTTAAATGTATAAAAAAAAAATACTAACACATAAGTGACACAAAGATTCCTATATCCAACAATTCCAAACAGTTTTATATTCCGACAAATTATTTATATAAGCAATTAACTAACTTTAAAAAAATATTAAGACGAAACATTATAAACCACTAGTGTATCAAGTATCAAGTATCAACTATCAAATCAGGAATCTGTCACCCAACATTAAGTGGGTGAAATTAATGTTAATTTACATTGTTCGTGTTCCTGTTCACATACACAAAAATTCTGATTAGTCGCAACACAAATTGTAACAATAAGGTCCCCTTTTTTGAACTACAACATTACGAGATGACAAATTAAAGTATTATGTGGCTACATGCACATTTCAATGTAACCAGCATACTGATTAAAGCCTTGTATCCAAGCAGATATAAACAAATTAGAAAATACGTATTCAAAAGTTTCTAGTACCTATTTGAAATCCTCAAGAATAAATTACAAGGGCAAGTTGTTTCAATTACAATCTAGCTAGTTCTACACTGAATAAACACAACATATTAGTTATTCATACAATTGCTCCCCATAGCACATGACCCCCTCATCAAAAAGCTACTTGAAGGCTTATTATGAGAACTTTTCTTACCCAACTCTCTTTCAGTAGTGTGACTACAAAATTTGGAGAAGTATAACCTGTGCTGAAATATATCTGTTCCATCCGCGTCGTTGTCATGAAACTAATGGAATTATTGATAGAATACCAAAATGTAGAATGAGAAGTTATAAGTTATACTTAGTATGCAATATCATCAGCTACAATTGGTGGAACAAATTTGCAATTTTCAAGAGTTTGCTCAAAGATGTGTCCCACTCTCAGCAGCTCTCCCTGCAATTTAATTCCCAGCCAAAGGATGATTATGTTGCTCAATGTCACAAATATACAAATATACTCTTGTACATCATCACATGCCACATTTTTCTTCATTATATATGCTATTCCACAAAAGACTCCAGTAAGAATATCAGTAAGACCACATTAGTTAACTTTGGCTATATGGACATGGTAACTTTCAATCTTGTAAGTAATCAAAATCACATTGACAAACAGTATCTTTCCTAAAAAATGATGGATATTTTCTCACATAGACACACAGGAGGAATCACTTGTTCATTTGTTCAAGTCAAAATCACTCTTGGATCATCTAATAACTTTTCAGAGAATAATTTTGTCCCAAAATTTACCACTGGATTTGGAGATCCTATTATATAGATTATATTTATAAATTTTTACTTCCTTCCTGTTGCTGGCATTATTTTTTATGAAAACTTAATTAGTAATGTTTCCTCTTATTGTTCACCAATACTATTTAAATTGTTATAGTCTTTCAACTCAACATCTGCTCAACTTTTAGGCCTCCCGCTTCATCATCCAGCAAGTGAACAGCATCACAAAAATGAGAGAAATTTCAATCAAAACTTGGTGCATATAACATAACATCCATGCTCACAGAAAAGAAGAATTTAGGAACAAAAATATTTGAAGCTTTCCAAGAAAGAAAAAAGACAGACACCAAATCATAACATAAGATCATTGTGATTTTTACCTCCTACACAAATATCTCATTTGACAGATAATAGAGACTAGAAAGAAGAAAAAAAAAGAAAAAAAAAAGAAGAAAACTATAGGTAACATAGAGAACCCACAGGAAAAGTCAATACCTCATTAAATGCTGCACCAATCATTTGCAGACCAACAGGAAGGCCTGCAGGCCCACCTTCAACAAATCCGCATGGCAAAACCAAGGCAGGAAGTCCGGCTAGATTAACATTTACCTGTAAAATAAAAAGAAAAACCACCAATAAAGAAGGGCAAACACTATGTTTGATATGTTAATGTACATTAATGAGACCTTAGACAATAACCATTGGGTAATTAGTTATGCTTAATAGTGATTTAATTCCAATAGCAAATTCCCTTGCAAAGCTGCTAGAACTCAAACTACTATAAACTTGGCAATTGTTGAGGTAGAAGCTTGAGCTCAGTGGAATTGAAGAAGTTCAATAGTGCAAGTCTAAGGCCTCATCCTAACACTATTTGGTTCACACATAATCAAAACTACAAGCCAGAAATCTAGCTCAAGAAGAATGAAATGCTCACAGTCATGATGTCGCCTGCATACATAGCCAAAGGATCATTTTTCTTTTCACCTGCAAATGCCAAAGGCAATGAAACAATTAGCACGGCAGGCACTAAAGAGCAATAATGCAAAAGCAAAAAGATGTAGATGCTTACCAATTTTATAAGCAGCTGAAGGAGCTGCAGGGGAAATCAAGATGTCATTTTGATTGAGTGCCTCCTTAAAGCTATTCCTAATTATTGTCCTTACCTGTAATAATGCACTCACAACTATCTTCATTAAAATCCTAAACCTCAAGAAGATTGTGAAATTAACACTAGACACTTAGAACTTCTTGAAGCAACATGTATTTGCACCAATCATACGAAACTGAATTCATAATTATCAAGACTTAAATCAGACCTATCAAGAAATACATAAAATAATAGTCGTAGTACCTGCTGTGCACGTTTGTAATATGCATCATAGTAACCAGCTGAAAGAGCATATGTTCCCATCAAAATTCTCATTTTGACCTGAGACATTTAAAATTGAAAGCTAGATTAAATAGCAATACAGACACATATGAACCATTACCTTTAAACTGGCATATGTAAAGCTACCACACATTTGTAGCCAAATTTGAAATTAAGAAGGACTGAAAGGTGTGTACCTCAGAACCAAACCCTTTAGCTCGGGAACCTCCATAAAGAGAATCTAGCTCATCAGCATAAATTTGGTTTCCATATCTAAATATATATGAAGGGTTAAAGCCAGGCTAATGGTTATCAACAAAAATGTAGAATGTGGTCAGTTGTGTGTGTATTCAGGGGGAGAGAGATAGGAAAAAGGGGGTTCAGTCACTGACCTGATACCATCATAGCGAGACAAGTTGGAAGATGATTCAGACACAGCAAGGATATAATAGGCAGGCAACCCAAGGGAAAACGATGGCAGTGATACCTGTAATAAGTTCATAGCAAATGAAAAGGAAATACTGAAAATATAAACTGTAATAATACAAATGTCCAAAGCACCTAAAGAAGTTATCATTCAGAATTATAGAAAAAAATGATAAGGACCTCATTCACATAGCATCCTAATTCCTCAAAATGCAAAGCAGCAGCACGAATTGCAGAAATTACTCCAGCATCAACGCCATCTTCAATAGTTTCACGGATCAGACCAACTCTCAGTCCCTTCAAGGGCTTACTTTCCAAGGAGCTCACAGAGTGAAAATGAGATTGAAAGTCGGGTACATCCTGATAAATGAGATTATTTATTATTGAAAAGACATTGGCTTAATAACAAGAAATAAATAAGACTTAAATCTAGTTATTTCAGCAATCACCCATCTTATTGAGAAACAGATTTTACTGAACAATATTATTATCCCTTGCCAACAATGAGAAATTGGATGGTTTACAACAGTTATACCAAACACAGTGAAGACCTCAGAGTCCTACCTGCTTACTTGAGGTGGCATCAAATCTATCATGGCCAGCAATTGCATGAAGGAGAATCCCAGTATCAGCAACTGATGAACCAAAGCAGCCAATGGCATCAAGTGATGATGCATACGCCATAAGTCCAAATCTTGAGACACGCCCATATGTTGGCTTCAAACCTACAACACCACAAAAAGATGCTGGCTGCCTCACACTTCCACCAGTGTCACTTCCCAACGATACAACACACTGCCTGGCAGAAACTGCAGCTGCTGATCCACCTGATGATCCTCCTGGCACCCTAGACTCATCCCATGGGTTGGCAGTCACCTATTGAATGAACATATGCAGCACCTGAGTAAACCAATTGCAGTTATAAATGGGCGATATAAATAAGAAAGCTATAAACCAAACAAGAAAAAAGGACAGCCAACCCACAGGTAAGGCACAGCCAATACCACTTTTTTTTTTTCTATCCCTTAAATTATTCAATAACAAAAAGGGAAATAACATAACAGGAATGAAAATTAGTAACATATCGTTGCATGTAATGTGACTAATGTCCATCAAGTCATTGGTTGACAATTTTCATTCCTCATTTTCTCTCCCAAGCAAACACTAAAATCCTGCTTTCATAATAGAACAGGCAATCAACATTTCAACTCCTAAAAACTCAAAATAGACAAATATAGTCATAAAATTACTTATCCTCATATTCATTGCAAATAATAACACAAACCAGGCATTTCAAATAATCAAATTTGAGAAAATACATTCTCGGAAACACCGAGCATCACACAATGCTCTGACATCACGCAACACCACTCAACACATGCCATGTCAACCATGCAGAATTGCAGATCGATCATCTTGTTAACGTATTGAATCTAAGAATTTAATTAGAATACACAAACAGTGTAAATGTTTTTTACTCTACCATTCAATCCTAAATTATTGTGTACAGCAAGATTATTGACATTCATAATAACTAATTTAAAAGTCATATGTAAATTGATTCATAATTAGTTAACTAACTGTAAAAATCTTCCCACTAATTCTAAAAAATAAAATAAAAAACTCATCTAAGGGTCCATTTGGAACAACTTATTTACAGTTTATTTGAACTTATATTATGGCATAAGCGCTAGCATAAGCATTTGAATAAACTCGTGAAAAAAAATTACGGCATGCCTATAAGCTGTTTTAAGCTGATTTGAATAAGCTCTCCATGATAGCTCATGAAGACAACTTAAAGCTTATATGAAAACATTTTAACTATATTTCTTCTTTGATTATGCGTTGAATTATGGATTCAATGTTAAGCATTTAATAAATTAAGTTGTTTACCCAGTCGAGCCGAGAGAATGTCTCAATTTTAAAACTTTTAACAATTATATACCTATCTAACTAACTATCTATAACACAGTTTAGCTCAGCTTGAATGTACAATTCAACCTTGAAAATACAACACAATGACTACACTTTAAATTTAACAAAAGCATAACAATTTTCAAATTAAAAAACTCAAATGCATTTACAAAGTTTTCATGTAAAGGCATTTTAGAATGAATGAATGTATATAAAATTAAATTTTTAAAAAATGTGTAGTATTAGGGGAGAAAGAGAGAACCTGAAATGCAGAAGCTTCAGTGGTGCTACCCATTCCAAACTCATCCATATTGGTTTTCCCAACAACAATCCCTCCCAACTCCCTCACTCTCTTCACCGCGGTGGCGTCGAACGGCGCTCTGTACCCCTCCAGGATGAGCGACCCGGCCGTCGACGGCATGTCGGCGGTGCAGATGTTGTCCTTGACTCCCACGAGCACGCCGGCGAGGGGGCCAGGGTCCTCGCCGGCGGCGATTTGGGCGTCGAGGCGGTGCGCGTGGGAGAGGAGGGCAGCGTCGTCGGGTAGGTGGAGGAAGGAGTGGAGGTGGGGCTCGGCGAGGCGGAGGCGCGCGAGGTGGGAGAGGACGAGGTCGGTGGCGGAGGCGCGACGGGAGAGGAGGGCGTGGCGGATGGATAAAATTTCGGACTGCGGCGGAGGGGAGGGGGTAAGGGAGGCGCGTGAGGTGAAGGAGTGAGGGTGGCGCGTGAGGCGAGAGAGGGAGCGAGGGGTTTGAAGTGTGGATAGTATCATTTTTTATTGAGGAAGAGAAGAAAGGGAAACGGGGAATAAAGGAATGAACTTGTATATGGGAAGTGAGCTAACACCAGGCACCAGCCACTATCAGTCTATCATCAGCCACTATCAGTCATGGCGGAAGCACAGAAGGGATGGATAGGTTAATGTTTCGGATATCGTTTGTTTCTCTTGTCGAATCCAATTCCTTTTGTAGTTTTGTTAAGCCTAAGGCGCGCTAAGATAATGGTTAAAGGATGATAATAGAAGAATTTTTTTAAAATTAAAATACAAAAAGGCGTGGATCTCTAAAAAAAATCTTTTTAATATTATTTTTATTTTGTCTTTTCAAACATATTTAGAAGATGAATTAGAGGTGAAATATGGAGTGAAAGGTAGATAAAAGTTTTCAAAAAAGGTGAATTCTATGCTCTTTTTACTTTCATATCAACATGGAGAGAAAAGGAGGGAAAGTATGATTGGCAAAACGGGTTGGCTGGTCCTTTTTTTATGGGTCGGGTTGGAATTTTTAATTAAAAATAATTTAGCATTTATTTTTGTATTATATATATATATATATATATATTTATTAATTTTTAATTAGTTTATTTTTTGTCTAAATAAATTATCATTCCAAATTTAAGGTAATACACTCAATTTTTTAGTAAGTATTTATTATTTAATATTTATAAAAGATAAAATTAATTAAAATATATTTATTATTTAATTTTCACAATATTTTAGTTTTGGCAAGTCAACTCGACAAAAGACGAGACGAGCTCACCTCCATGTTGTTGTTTAAATTTCATTAGTAAAAATAGAAAATGAGAGACATTTTTAGGTTAGTTTTTATATTTTCAAACAATAGGGGTTTTTGAGTTTTAGAGCTCCACCAAGAACAATTGAGGTCCTAATAAAGATTTTCGATCTCTTTCATTCTCAATGCTATTTTGTATGATGTTTGGCTATATTGTAACCAAGGTTGGCTAAAGCCTTAGAGCTCGAACTATGATGTCGTTGTACCCATATACTCTAATTCCATATTTTAATTGCATTATTTGATGCTATTCATTTAATGAATTATTTTACTATTTTCTCTTTTACATTGGAATTGGTCACTCCAATTCATAATTAATTATGTGTTAGTGATCATCTATTCATGATTAACTAACCTGTAAAACAATAAAGTTCATAAAAACTTGCATGATTAAACTGGTGGCATGAATCTCTTTTTTACAAACCTCTCTTTTATTCATCTTTAACCCTAAATTCAATCCCAAATGACCAATTAAGAATTAATTTAGGGGGAAGAGTATTTTTAGACCTTGATGATAACCTAACGATTAACTTAAGAGATAATTGACGATTAATCATTAACTTAAATCATACATCTATTTCTTAGAACTTGTTGTTTAGCTTAATTTATATTTCTTTGTTACAATTGGTGAAATATTTTCAACACAAGATACCCCTTAAAAAATTATTTAGTTTACGTAATTTGAATTATTTAGGAACACAATTGGTCTTTAGGGTACGATATCCAGACTTTTGATTCCACGATACTACTTTATAGGGTACATTTGTCTTTGTGCAACAATATTTTACGCATCATCAAACAAAAGTTTAGGAATTAAAACCATATTGAAAAAAAAATGAAGAACCTTAACCAATCAAATAAAAGTTTAGAAACTAAAAATCGAATTTAAAAAAATTAACTTCATTAACCTTATTAAATACTACTGCCTTTAAATTATGTTTAATTAATTTCAAGTTTTGTACATAAATTATTTTCCCCGTAGATATTATTTTTAAAAAATAATAAAAATCATATGTGATTAAATTTCAAATTATTCTCAAAAAAATATTTTAATATAAGTATTGTATCTTAATTATTTTTATTACATTAGTTATATACAACTAGTAACCATATTAAACACTGATATCACCACTTAAATTGAAAATATGAAATATACAATTTAAAAAGTGAAACTTTCATTCTCATTTAAACATTCCATTTTCTCTATCTTCCTCTTTGGATGTATATCTTAAACACTATTCTTGTAATTATCATAACAAAAATAAATTGTATTTCCAACAAAATATTTTCCACGAAAAATATTTAGTTGGAAATGTTTGATTTAGCGATAGAATTTCTGTCGAAAATTGTAACACCCTGTATGCATCCGGTTGTTAACATTTAAATTCGATCATAAAACGCAGCAAATAAATTAACAACAGTTAATTTGGAAGCAACAAAAGAATGACGTCATCTCACATCAATATTATATACAATAATATTTGTACATTAGGCATGACAATACATGTGAAATAAACACCCTCAGGGCCAGGTTACATAACAAGGGGTCGGGTTACAAAATACACACACATATATCTATAAACATAACCGGCACGTCCATAAAATAGCTAAGTTCCATGCGGAACCCATCCCGGTTCGGCCTCTGGTCCGTAATCCCTCGGACTGCCTTGCTACCCGGGCCTCTTGCCCCGGGATCCGTCTTCATCCTTGTGCTCTACACCTGTAACACATGTAATTTTCATCCAATGTGAGATAATAATCTCAGTAAACTCTGGGTTCTGGAATGCCTCTCCTTCCCCGGGTTCACTTCCATGATACAAGTATTAAAATAGGCATTACACACACTAGTCATCCCGGCTTTCATCAATATAACACATGTATACAATCACACGGATCATACGAGAAAAGATCATCCAACTTAATGGGCACATTCCCTCCGAGTTCTACGTGGACGTATATAGCTCTTCCAAGAGAGGTTCATCCAACTTAATGTGCATTCTCTCTCAGGGTTTTCATATATACTAATTGACCACTTAGAGTTGTTCCACATCACTTTGGCTCTAAGGGAAGTCCATATTTTGTCCATTCTACTAGCCAGAGAATTCTCACACAATCACAACAGATTATCAGAGTGCAAATCATATACATGTTCTCAAACAAAGCAGTAACACAGTTTCAATACATGCACCAGGACATACAATAACCATCACTCCCTCGGAGTATGGTGGAACGCCGTCAGGGGGACGACTTCCAAGAACAGAGAGCTTACCTGTTCTAAGCTCTGCACTGGTTCTCTCTGCCTCATGGTTCCGAACACCACTATCCTCAGCGTCACACCCTACATACATGCATGCAAGAGATTAATAGCTATTTTCAACTGTTGCATGTAGAGGAACTTTATGCTTGCCCAGATTATAAGAACCAGTCACCCACTGGTGACATGCAGAACCCCCAAAAGGGCCTAACATAACCTAACCCCAAAATCCCTAACCGTTAGATATCAAGGTTTTTACCTGCATTTCTTACTCCTAAGGTGTTAACAGAACTGGCGAACAACTTTTCCTAAGCTTGCACGTCCTAAGATCGCCTTCTCTTCTCTCGACTAGAAGCTTTCTTCCATTCGTTAATGGAGGAAGCGAAAGGAGGAAGAGAGAGTATTTAGGTGAAGGGTCAGAACGAAAATGAGTTTAGTGGGGAAACGACCCACACTCACGTTACTTATATCCCCTACTGAGTCAACGCACATTGCATACGTCACTGAAATCCACATGTGTCACTTCAGGCAAGCTTTGTGAAAGCACCCACTACCGGGTTCGTGAGTTAAAAACATATCTTAGTTTTTATGTAAGAATGTCGAGATCTCCATATTCTTACTATACTGCCGGGTTGGGTTAATTAATAAAATATGCGCTGCCCTGACAGCCTTGTCCGGGTTCCCACTTTGCGCAACTCGGCATTATTAACCTGGATACCCTCGTGTACGTGCACGGTATCGAGTGAGTCCAGAGCATCTTTAATTGATTGCATAACATTGGAATCCGTCCAAGGCACTTTATAAATGCCGAGGTCCGTCCTTGTCCGGCCTCATCCGGGTCCCTGCCTTGCCACCCAACAATCCATGTTTTCGCCCTCTTCCGGCCTTATCCGACCTAACACGGGCTTCAACCTTCCCAAGTCCAAGGTTCCACCCTCGTTCGAGATCATCCGAGATTACTTAACACAAAGGAATAGAATACACGAGCTCGTCCAAAGTTGCTACTCGGTGGCTCGAAGGAAAGAAAGATACGAGCCCATCCGGGATCTCTACCCGGCCATTCTTTCCTTCCTTGTTTGGGTTCTTTTTTTTATAGCGCTTATTCCCATAACACATAAGCGATATCCCGGTAACACTTCGAACACAGTCTTCTTGTAATTGCTAACATACTTAGCAAGATCCCGACTTTGCAAGGTTTCTATCTACACCCCTCCCTTATCCGAGTTCTAATTTGCACTCCCCTCCTTGTATGACACCCCAGTCATACATACCCGGATTATACCATAGGATCATAATTATCATCATTATTGTATAATTACTACATTACAATGTTGAAGTGCCACGTGAACACCCGAAACCTTACAAAAATGTATGAATTTTCGAAGGAATATTTTCCATGGAAAATATTTTGTTGGAAATGTTTGAGTTAGCGACAAATTTTTTCGACAAAATATATTCTGTCAAAAATGTTTGAGTTATATGTCGTACTCTTTATTTTGCACTTATCGATCAGGCATGTTTTCACTTTTATTGATATTTTTAATATTTTTATAAAATAATAAAATTTATTTCAAAATGTAAAATGATTTTTTAAATTAAATATTTTAAACTAATTCCAATGTTTTTTTTATAAAATCACTTTAAATGAATTCCTTCATACTAAGGACGAATCCAAAAATAAGTAAGTGAATGACTAATAAGTAAATAAAGGTTTTTTTTCATCATGTGTCAATAAGTAAAAAAATAAAAAATTATTTGATATGAAAAAAGCAGAAAAGTTATTTATTTTGTATGGTAATTTAAATATTTAATATCATATATGTAATAATTTTGCATCATGTATTATTGAAAGCACACTAAACAGTTTCTTAATTAAATACTATATATTTTCAATAAAAAAATGGATCATTAAGTAGTTTAACCAATACATGCAAAGTAAATTAAATAAAAATATTTTTATTATCAAATGATTGAGTATGTTGCTCGATCGGAAATGTTTTTCACTTTTATTGATATTTTTTAATATTTTCTATAAAATTATAAAATTTATTTCAAATTTATGATTTTCTAAATTAAATATTTTAAAATAATTTAAATTTTTTTATAAAATTACTTTAAATGAGTTCCTTCACACTAACCAAAATTAGGTAAGTGAATGACTCACAAGTAAATAAAGATATTTTTCACATATGTATCAAGAAGTAAAAAATAAAAAAATATTAGAAAAAAGTATTTGATATATAAAAAATAAAAAAGTTATTCAATATTTATTTTGTATGGTAATTTAAATATTTAATATCATATATGTAATAATTTCACATAGTATATTATTGAAAACAGTAAACAGTTTCTTAAATAAATACTATGTATTTTGACATATAATAAGTTAAATATTAAAAAAATAATTCAATTTAATAAAAGTAAGAAAACATGTGTTACTGTAAAATAATTATTGTTGTTACAAAGTGTTGTAAATGCATGTAAATTTTTGAAATAAATATATAATTCTTTAATTGTTTTCACATGTCTCAAACATCTTATAAAAAAATAAAGATAAAAATAATTCAATATTGTATTAGAAGTATATATGTAACTAAAAAAATTTCTTAATATGTAACTCTCTACCTGAATTATTCCTCAAACAAAAATCATCACCCCTACTAAATAAAGAACATTAACACTTTTAAAATGAAGTGAGATTGTAGAAGAAATATAAATGATTATAATGTATACAATAAATATAAATAATGTTATATGAGATTATTTGAAAGAACATGATGAAAATGTACATAAATCAATAATAAGAAAACACAAATTGATGTATATAATGCAATATTTTTACAAACATAACCTAATCATTGTAACTGAAAGAAAAAAGAAACTCACATAAATGGTAATTAATGTAATATTTTTACAAACACATTTAAAAGAATAAAAAGAAATGAAGAAAGTGTGAGAATATAACACAAATAAAAAATTAAAATGAAATTCATCAGAATATTATTTACTTGTACCTAAGATTTTTCTAAGATTGAAATTATATGCTAATGTAAGAGATAAATGGAGGAACACGAGACATAGTGCAAAAACCTAGTATAAACGGTTTTTATTTATTAAAAATGATATAGTGCAAAAACTAAAAACTACTGTAATTGCTATTTATATTTATATTAGGTTACAATTGAGAGACATTAATTATAATTGGAGAACTGAGCATTAATGTTCATTTTCAAAATATTAAAAATAAAAATCAATGCAATGTAGGATAAAAAATTGAAATAATGTAGGAAAAAAAACATTTATCTTACAATTTAAGGATTTTAATTATATTCATGGTTACAATAAATTTATTTTGTTGCATAGGGATTGGCACTAATGTATTAAAGATATTTTTTATATTCTAAACTTCATTTTTTTTCTTCTTTTTTCCATTGTCCATTAACTCCTCGCTATGCAAATGTAAGAGAGATGACTATTGTACACATTCTTATTCTTGTATATATAAAAATGTTGTTTTCGGATTTGAACTCATGATCAATAAGTCATCAAGATACAATTTTATCAATGTATCAAGGCTCGCCCTCACTTAATATCAAAATTAACATTTATTTAAATTTATAAAATGAAAAATATGTATATGAATATCAAAATTTATTTTTAATTATAAAAAATAGAGACTCAAGTATCCATCAACTACTCACTATTTAGTACAAACTCACATTACTTTTAAATCATAAAATCTAATTTATATTGGTTATTTATTTGTTTAATTATATAAATTTGATTAAATTCCAAAAATCTTCCTAAAAAATATATGAATTGAAATAAAGAAAGAATTGTTTTCTTTTCCAAACATATTTTGGTGTGTAGACTCTTAGCACACTCTAACTAAAATTGATGTGTGAATATGTTAGAAAACCTCATATATATATATATATAATATTTAAATTATATATGTTGATATTTCTGTTTGGCATATATTTAAAATATATGTACATAAAGAAAATTATTGATTTTTATTTAAATATTTAGAAGTATATTAAATATGATTATAGTAAAATTGAGCAAGATGATTAATTACATTTTAATTAAATAGATATTGTCTTAAAAATATTAAGTCTATTTAAATTTATTATGATTTATTCTTCAAATAATGATTCAATACCTATCTCAAAAGTATTAATACAAAAGGAATGTAAATATAATAATTTTTAATATATAATTATTTTAATTTGAGTCTTCATTTTGTAACTATGGATATTATTTTAATGTGTACTTTATTTTTGTGTGTTTATAATGAATATTTTTAAATATTTATATTAAAAGTTAAAATATATTTAATTTTTTTTGAAATTGAATAATATTTTCAAAATATATTTACTTGTTAATTATTTTAAAATGATATTTTTATTTATTTTGAGGATAGTATTTTTAATTATGTGATATTGTTGAATTTTGAGTTTGTTAACCTCTTCATAACATAACATAAATTGTATGATTCCGATCTTGCAATATAAGATTTGTCTATTATTATTATTATTACTTTTTTTTTTACTTTAGTTTCATTATTTTCCATTTTAAAGTTATATATCTATAAGAATTATTATATGATTCAGACTTTGAATGTTATAATTTACGTATAATAAGATTATTGTATATAAAAAATATTAATCATACTTTTTATATGTCACTATTTTTTATCTTATTTTCTATAGTATTTATTTTTTCAATTTTAGTGGATTCGGAGAGAGATGATGTCATCAATAATAATAATAATAATAATAATAATAATAATAATAATAATAATAATAA
>QARZ01038610.1:21251-40206 GCA_013407115.1 Glycine latifolia
CTACACTGTTATTATATACTTTACAGTTATTTTATATTTATTATACTTAATGAGTATTTATTAAATAAAAATGTATAATAGAAATAAAAGCGGAATTAACTGTATGAAATTACATCCCGTTATTGTAATTATAAAGAGCTACAGTTCTTGATTTTCTAAACTCTCACCCACTATAGATGATGAATTAGATTTTTTCTAAATGTGAAGTTTAGGTATCAACATGTGTTATTTATAAGCACTTTATTAGCATTTTACCATTAATAATTGGTAACCATCACTATTATAACGATGATCATTGAAAGTCCTACTTTACAAATTCAAAAACGTTTGAACCATTAAATAAAACTAAACATAGTTTTATTGGTTTTAATAATAATAAAATAGTAACAAATAACTTTTAAATTTTTAATCTTTTAATATTTTTCAAAATCGGGGCAAAAGAAATAATTTCATAGAAAACATATTAATTATTAATTATATTCTGAATAATAAATGATTATGTAGAATTATATATTATTTTACAGAAATGTTGATAATATTTTATGGAATTATTTTTTCATTTGAACATCTCAATAATTACATTAACTAAATTAATTTTTTTTAAAATAATAAGAAATTACAATAAAACTGAAAATAAATTTATTTGAATTAAATTCACATTCCATTATTAAGGTAATTATTTATGAACGAAAATAAGTTTAAGCCAAAAGTTTCCTTTGTGACAAATAAGACGGAGGCATTAGTGTCTAGTAGGAAAAGAGTTTAAACTAAAATTTTAAAATCTTAACCTGAATTGGTATTTTATAAAAATAAAATACCTGTTTGATGAAGTGAAATTAATAGAAAAAATTATATAGTTATAATTTAAGTCATGAAGATTATTATCAATAGAGAAGAACAAAGAAATTCACCAAAAAAATTTATATGTGCTTTTTTAAAATTTAAATCTGAGTCAATATTTTTAAACTTACATTAAATCATTAAGATTATTTCGAAATTTATTCATTTTATAATGCATTAAAATGAAACATAAGTTGCTAGTTTTAAGAGCCCGTTTATCCTTATAAAGTCATTCATTTTTTTTTATCAATTATTTTTATGCATCTTATAAATTCTTATCCCTTTCAACATCTATGACCAATTAAAACCTTTTTTTTTATCATTTTTAAAAAAAATAATACTCATTAACATATTAATTTTTTCTACGTACCAAACGTTTTTTATTTCATTTATTACTAATCACTCTCATTGAAAATGTACCCTGCATTTTGATTTTCAATCTCCACATTAGTTTTACAACTCTATTTTTTTAAGCTCATCATTGGAAATATTATATGTTAAAATTATTTATTTAATGTGAAATTTAATAATTTAAAAGAACTATTTATTCAAGGTAGGCTAAAACAACTATTTAACAAAGAAAACGTAATCAAGTAATTACCAAGTTAATAAGTCGATTACAAACTTTTTAATCGAGTGAAACTTAAGTTTTGCATACAACTATATTAAAAAACTACATGCTATTATTCTATGGCTCATCATTTCAACATGAGCTTTCTTTCTCTCTTTCTTTGCGTTACTTCTTTTTTATGAGTAAGAATAAAAAATAGTATTATGAATTTATAATAATTTATATATTTTATTTAACCAACTGAATTATAATCTTTCTTTACATTATTTGATATGTAATATGCTATTTTATATTTGAAAATATGATATACTATTTCTTAAAAAAAGAGTCAATCCACCAAAGACACAAAAATACCATCCCATAAGAAAAATCAAAATAACATCCTTGGAAACCCATTCAAAGAACTCGTGCTTCCTATTCTGCTTTTTTCAAGAAAATCTTCACGTGCTTTAATTTGTTGCAGACCGCATCTGTTTCTGTTGATCTTAATCTGTTAAAATGAAGGTTCTTGAAATTGCTTCATTCCACTGGTGTCTCTTCCATGTTCCAATGCTCTGGTGTTTGATATTCTACTCTTAAATCAAACCGTGTTCGCCTGTTCGGGCTATTATTCAAAATTGTCCACACCTTTTATTTTGTGCTCACGACATATTTGACATAAAAACACCTCACCACCACTTTTGTAGTCCAATAAAAAATTCATGTTAACATTCCTTTACTTTTGTAATCACAATGTATTTTTAACACTATTTTCAAGAACCGATTTTCGTGTATGAAGGTAGATACTAAATTGTCCTACATATATGCAAGTTATTAAAAATTTGGGCACTATCTCTTCCACGAATGCCTTATATTACTGATAATTACACCTTTGGCTTCAAAATTTTGGAAAGTTGGGTCAACAAAACTTCGCTTAATCACGAAATTGGTGCTAAAAAATACACTTTGTTGTTTCAATCCATGGAAAAAAAATGTCCAACTCAGAATTTTTTTATAAGCAAAATAAACTTTATTAAAAGATGAAGCTTGGAATAGAGCACAAGTTGACAAAGCATCAAGTCGTCAAGAAAAAACTCATTGCCCCAACCCTACATACAATAATCAAAGTATATATATTGTTATCAAGTGGCTCCCCCTGTCCCTTCTGAGATCCGTCGGTGGTGGCAAGGTCATCTGCGGCTTTTTCTTTGTCCAATTTATTAATGTAAGTTGTTTTGAACATTCAATTAAGACTAGTTGTTTAGGGTTTACTAGTTGTTTTTAACGTCACCTACCTTGAAGAAAATGAATTCTGTTGTTAATAATTACCAGACTCAAACACTCTCATTGGCTTCTTTCCAAGTGCCAAATTGCCTTCAAGATTCTGTATGGCTTTTCCTTCCAAGTGAACATTGTGGACAACTACTTTCCGTGAAACTTCACACTATCCGGTCATGTAAGATTCCCATTGAACGAGTCAGAACGACCTTTTCAAGGGAGAAACAAACAAAGCGTAACTCATCATGAAACAAACAAACATGCAAATAATTATGTGTGATAATATTAAGAGCACTGTCATTATCAAAACTCTTATCAAAATAGTTGAAATTTTCTCATTACTGTATAAAATATATATTATATATGGGTTAACTATAATAGATTTTTTTTATATTTTTCATGAATGTATAATAATTAAATATATTTTAAAATATATTGATGGTATAATTTTTAATACATTCATATATAAAAAACAAATAATTGTGTATTAGTATATATTTAGTGGTAAATTATAAATTGAGATCTTAGACTATTTTTTGGTGAGTCCCATAATGTCAAAAAATATTCTTTGTTGAATACTGTACAAATCGTCAGTATTCTTCTACAAGAACTCATTCTTCATGCTAATTTGTTCACATTCTTTATTGGGAAATCTAATAAAAATTACTTAAGATCTGACACTAAAAATACTTTTAATAGACTATAATTAGATATTCTCTTTAAATACATTAATATTGTAGGTTGTTAGCGCCCTTATAATAAAAATGTAAACTTATTTATTTTTAGTTTAATATCTGGTCAATGAATTTACAACGAATGGTTTCGTATTGTTTTGTGCAACCATCATTCATAGGTGAAATGATCTTTAGGGATAATTTTTTTTCTAAATTACCAAAAAGTGGAATAAATTTTAAATAAATATTCAAAAAGGGATAAGTCGTAAATTTTTTACGACTTCAACATAAAATTAAAAAAAAACAAAAATAATAAAATGATTTATCCTACAACTTATTCCTTTATAAATATTTATTTAAAATTTATCCTCATTTGATAATTAAAAAAAATACCCCTAAACAATCCTTTTGTCCCATTCATATTATATAACATTGCTCGTTTTAATTTTCACTCTAAAATAATTGAGCGTGTTCCTTGTGATCATTTTTTTATCTTCTTTGACTTCTTTCCTTGCCTTTCACATCCCTCTACTTGATATATATTACATATAAATAAACATAGAGCAGAGCAATGAAGCATAGTTCCCACATCAATATCCCAAAAAATGGTTACCATAAAAGCTTCTCACACTGTGGTTCCAAATCAACCAACTCCCAAAGGTCGATTGTGGCTATCTAATAGTGACAATTCCACACGTCCAGCACATACACCCCTTATTTACATATACAAAGCACAACTCAACATTGACTATGACATTGAGAGGATGAGAGACTCTCTTAGCAAAGTTCTAGTGTACTACTATCCAGTTGCTGGCAGATTGAGCTTAGCAGAAAGTGGTCGAGTGGAAGTGGATTGCAACGCAAAGGGAGTGACATTGATTGAAGCCACAACCGCGAAAACATTGGCTGATTTTGGAGACTTTTCACCCTCTGATTCCATCAAGGAAGAGCTTGTTCCAGCAATTGATTATCATTCTCAACGTATACAAGAGATTCCTTTGCTTTTTGTTCAACTAACAAGATTCCAAGGTGACCAACAACAACAAGGCCTTGCCATTGGAGTTGCTTTCTCACATCCTGTGGCTGATGGGTCTGCTTGGATTCACTTTATGAACATATGGGCAAAGGTCAATAGAGGAGACATGTTGGATCTTAATGAAATGCCATTTCTAGATCGAACTATACTCAAAATCCCAACATCATCGTCGAGGTCACCACCGCCGCCGCGCTTTGATCACCCAGAGTTGAAGCCTCTGCCACTCATACTAGGCAAATCTGACAGCACTGAAGAGGAAAACAAAAAGACAACAGCTGCTGTATTGAAACTCACATCAAAACAAGTGGGGATGTTGAAGAAGAAGGCCAACGATCAATTAACAAAACAAGGGTCAAGACCTTTTAGCAGATTTGAAGCTGTGGCTGCACATATATGGAGATGTGCATGTAAGGCTCGTGAACTACATCACAATCAACCAACTCTTGCTCGGTTCAATGTTGATTTTCGCAATCGATTAATTCCTCCTCTCCCCAGGAATTACTTTGGGAATGCTTTGGTAGCAACAGTGACACCAGAATGTTATGTTGGAGAAATGACGACAAGACCATTGAGCTATGCTGCCCAAAAAATGAGAGAAGCAGTGGCATTGCTTACAGATGAGTACATAAGGTCACAGTTAGAAGTTGTATTTGGTGAGGAGCAATTGGATTGCATAAAGGCTTTTTTCTTGGGACAAGGAGAAGGTAGATATGCACCGTTTGGAGGTAATCCGAATCTTCAAATCACAAGCTGGATCAACATGCGGGCATATGAAACCGATTTTGGGTGGGGAAAGCCTGTGTATTTTGGTCTAGGATATGTGTGTGCATTAGATAGGGGAATTATTATGCGAGGTCCACAAGATGATGGTTCTGTTATTGTGATCATGCATTTCCAGGTAGCACATATGCAACTTTTTAAGAAATTCTTCTACGAGGATATATTCACATCAAGGTTGTAATTCGTGGTTGTTGCAGACTGATCAATGACCATGAAGGTCAATTTTTATTCACATAATAAGCTCTCTTGCATTGTCTCCATTGGTCAAATCCTAAACTACTCTCTACCCTTAAAAATTTGAATTTTTTAATTGTTTATTAATTTTTGTTAGGATAAACGTTTAAATAAATATTGTTAGTTGTATAGTTTAAATCTAAAAGGAGTATTATGTGGAAAGATAAGTGAAAAGATATGGGTAGAAAAGATATGAGGAAAGATAAGATATGAAGAAAGATATTATAGAAAAATATTAGGAAATATATTATTTAGATTTAAATTTGAATTGTTTTAGGTTTATGTTTAATTTCATTGCTTATAAATAACATATTATGTAAAGGAGTCTATGTGGCTTTAGCATACTATTATTAATACAAGAGAGTTTTTCGGCCCCATTGTGTGTCTTTGTGTTTGTGTGAGTGCATCAGTGTGTGTGTGAGAGAGGACCTGTGAGATATCAAATTAGTGATATCAAATTTATCAATTTTGTCGTATGAGAAGATGGTTTTTGAGGAGACTGGATGTGACAATTTTCTCTTTGGGTGTTTCTTTGGTTGTTTGGATTTGTTGGTATGTATGTGGTCATTATGTAGTTTATGAGTTGTTGTCATGAAAGTTCAAGATTTGAGTGTGGAGGTGGGGATGCACTATATAGTTATACGGCGGCTTCTAGGGTGGGTGACAAAAGCAAATCTTGCACCATGGGAAACAAAGCTAGAGTGTAGGATTTTGGCCTTTTTCGAGATATGTGTAAGACTATCTTAGACATGTCCACGCCAGAGTAGATTAAAAAAAATAGTAAAAAAGTAGCATGTGATCCTAATCCTATTGTAGACTATATTCGTTGCAGTATTTGGTGAATACAGATTTGAAGACATTCCAATAAATATTGTGATGAAAAACCTCGACACATTCTCCTGCGTCCATTTTAGTATCTAGAACTTTTTGTAATTTGTATAATTTATGAGCAATTAGAATTATTTTCACGTTGCCCTTTCACAAAATTTTGGAAGACAATACTATGGCTCTTTGTGTCATCACCACGTGAAGGAGAAAGAGGAAGCGAGGGCAAGTGCAGGGTACGGAGGGAGCGGAATGGTGCAAGACTCCGATCTGTGATAGTGTTGTTGCATGGAGAGGGAGAGCGCAAAAGAGATGAAAAGAAGAAAAGAAGAGGGAAGGACGGGTGGCAGTGTCCACCTCAGGCCACCACAGGTAGGGAGAGAAAAGAGAAAAGGAGGAAAAAGAAAAGAAAAGAAAAAGATAGTTGTTGGAAATCTCTCTGACGGCAGGACAAGATGAAGCTCCACCATTGATAGCGGTGGTTTATTTATTTATTATTATTATGGCTTTTGATCTTCCAGTGCAGATGGTGTTTTGGGCTTGAAGAAGGAAAGTCTTTGTGATTGTTGGAAAAGTTATGGATATGCTTTGCTATAAATTGAACCCTCATGTATGCAATGTGTTGGTTAATGAGTTAATTAAACATTCCAAATTGACACTATTGTTCAAGATTTTAGGGGAATAAGAAGCAACGATTGCTCTCAGACTGTTGTATCCTGGATTGTGAGACATTGGATTGTGTTATTTTAGTACTTTTTTTTATTATGTATTCTAGTGTGGGCATGTCTATGGTAGTCTCATACATATCTAAAAAATAACCAAATTCCTAGTTCTAGATTTGTTTCCCATGGTGGGAGATTTTCTTCTGTCACCCACCCTAGAAGCCTCCCTAGTTATAGTTAAGAGCTCTCAAAATGGGGATTGGGGTCTCTCCCGTAACTGAATTTTCCGGTTAGAGAGAAAAGACACAAAGGGGTTGTGATGCAGCGTACATGATAGGAAAAGGAAACGAGGGTTTCAACAACTCATGGATTCGTAAGAATGCCGAGAGATTGAGATAAGGGTTCAATAACTCATTGACTCAAGATAATGCATGCCAAGGGTTGAGAGAATTGAGAGAAACCTCAAATTTTCATTCAACAATAGACCACTTCTACGGTGGGAGACATCTTTTTGCTTCCCAAGTTGGAAAACTTTTAGGAGTCATTGGATGTCGATTAAATGATTTGACGGTCAGTTTGAGAATAGCTAATTAAGTGGTTTATCTATTAATGATGTTAGTTAAGATAAAAAATAATCTTTAATTATTTTTCACGTGCAACAAAACTTAAACAAATGTCCTTCTAATATGCGCACCACGTGGATGCATCCAACAAGGCGTCCGATTTAGGTGAGTAAAGATGAGTGACAATGTTCTTCCTATTTTCCGATCTCTCTGGTTTTGGTGGTATTTGGTGCTAAGTATTTTCCTATCTCTCTAGTATGTTGTGTATTGCATTCGCATGTTCCTAATTATAGTTTGATTAGCCGGTGTTTGGTGGTGGTACTAGTGGAGGTGAAACCACAACAAAAATTAAGGAAAAGGGCTTTACACAATGTCTACGCAGGTAGGAAGATCGGCATCTCTAGTAGAAGTAATAGTTGCGCGCTTGGGTTGAGCAGTAGATCTGCATGAGGAAATCTTTTTGTTGGCTGTTTGGGACCATCATCGATAGTGTTCTTTTCGGCATGTGTTGAAAGTCTTTGGTTTCTTGTTTGTTTATTTTATGAATAAGCCTGAGTATCAGAATTTGTTTTTGCACTGTTTAATCTTATTTTGGTTTCTTGGTTTAGGTGTAAGTGTACTTGTAAGAGCTAATTTGAGGTTATTATTATTGCTTAAGGAAGTGAATGTATTTTTTATTATTATTGTAGACTAAATTGTGAAACATTAATTTGCTGTTATTGTATGGGTTGCAGGTGACAACTACATATGTTGGTAAGAAAGAAGTTGAAAATGAAATGGATGAAGAAAATGGTGGTGAGGCAGAAGAAATGGTTGTCGACGAAGGTTTTGTCGAAGATAATGTGGTGAATCTTTTACATGTGGAAAATAATTGAACATTATTTTCTATCTTAACTAACATCATTAATAGATAAACCACTTAATTAATTACTCTCAAATTGATCGTTAGATCATTTTAATTAGCATCGAACTGCTCTTAAAAAGTTTCCCAACTTGGGAAGCAGAAAGATGTCTCCCATCGTAAAAGATGTCTCAATAATAATAATCTTGGTCTACATAGATCTTTGATATGAATATATAAGAAAAGAAAAGCAATATCCTAATGTCACTATAATATATATATATATATATATATATATATATATATATATATATAATATCTTTATCAAAAAAGGAAAAAACATAATATATTAGTATTTCTAATTTTCTTACTAAATCTAAAATAATTCTAAAAGCATACATTCTTTAAGTTATTCTTAATTTTGAATTCTATATGAATCTCTTGGGATGTTGGATTTCGATACTAAAACCCTGACATCCTCTTTCACACTTTGATCTCTTTTTAGCCCATGGTTGCACCACACTTCTACATCATTTCCTCCCTCATCGAAAGTATTCATCCTCAAATCTACAATCGTGCATGTGGAGGCAAAAATAAAAATCAATATAATGGAAATCATCTTTTGAAGAATAAGGGTTTAGAATGTTATAGCGTGGCATTGACAACATACTCACATCATCTGATACAAGCTCCTCATCAACAATTGTGTCAACCTCATCGTCAGTGTAAAAAATAAGTTCAATACATTGCATGAGTTCTTCATCCACATCCATACGAGATCACACGTTTGCATTGCAAATGACCCACTTGTCACAAAAATTGATTGCTCTTCAACTGCAACCACAACACCATATTTGTTCAGTCTTAGACAACAATCATCCAGTTTGGGATGACGATGATGATCATTCAATTAGGGATGGTGATGATTCTAACATTGACAACTACCCTTTGACATTCCCCCTCAATCAGATCATTGTTGGAATCAAGATTTGAGGTCAATATGCCTGATTTTGATATTGATGAGGTTGATATAGATGTTGATGACGAACTCGTACAAGATGATGAAAGTACGCTGCCAATTCTACATTGTACTATGTTAAGCTCTCATTCTCCAAAAGATGACATGAATCAGGATGATGATGAAGATTTCGTACATAGTGAGGCATGTCTGTTATTAATGATACGTCATACCTTTTTCCTCCTCCATTCTCTATAGAAGATGGTTTGCATCATACTTGTATTCTTCCCTTTATATGCATGATTGTAGATTCAAGGGCAAATCTTTTCAATGAAGGACGGAATGATGTAGAAGTGTGGTGCAACCATGGGCCAAAGAGGGATCAAGGTGTGAAAGAGGATGTTAGTGCTCTAGTATTGAAATCCAACATTCCAAAGATAGAGTTCAAAATGAAGAAATCACTTAGGGAATATGTCCTTTCTTAATTAGGAATATATTGATTAATGATATTAAGAATATATAATATTTCCTTGTTTCCTTTTATTTAGATTCTAGGAAATTATATTTTATATATATAGAGAGAAAACATATGTACTCAAGAGGAAGAAGATTATTATTGAATTAATAATTAAGGTTTTCTCATTTTCTCAAGCCTTATTATTCTCTTGAATCAATGAGCAGTTGAACCCTATCTCAACCTCTTGACATTCTTATGAATCAACAAGTTATTCTTGGTATTCTTACAAATTAACAAGTTGTTGAAACCCTTGTCTTTCCCATCATGTACGTTGCATCAGATTGATATCAATAGTTACTATGACCTGACACAATGTCGCCAAGAAGATGTACTGCTAATCATGCCAACTTGGAAGACGTGGCCCACTAGAACAAGATTGTGCGGATGGTCCAACAAGTGGATCAACTAACACAACAATTAGATGCCCTTTAAGCTTCACATCAGCACTCTGTATTTTGATGGGGATGATAATGATTCTAACTTTGCAAGCATTCCCTTTGCTTCTGGTGGTGTCAGCAGATTCGAGGACAAATCTTTTCCACCCTGGGGAGAACGATGCAAAGCATGTTATGAGATTTTTTCCAAAACCCATTTAGTAGGGATCAAAACGACAATCTTATCTTTTATCATAATTGTAAGAATATTTGTTGCTTTATTTTAGGAACATTCTATATTTTGTTGTTTTTTTATTTTGAAAAATTAGGAAGATATAATCGTTATCTAATTAGGGAAATTGGGAAGATATTGTAATGACTCACTTTAGCTACATGACAACTTAACTACTATATTGTGGAAAGACTATGTCTAATCGTATTTATCTAAAGTCACATGTAAATTTTTTTCGCTAAACAATAAATATTTTCAACATAAAGATTCAAAGCAAGAAAATCATATGCTGAATCACATACATGGATAAAATAACCAACAAAATATAAGTATTGTGCCTTATGACACTACAATCCACATACCATACACATTAATGTAATCAAACGATGAGGTATACGTGTGTACCAACTCAAGGTACTCATCAGTAAGTACATACGACAAAAGAAAATATGATACATATTACTACTTACTCTCAACTAGTTGGACACAACTACATACTACTCTAAACTAGAAGAATTAGGTTATTGTAAGATAAGTAGATATATAAGCAACTAGGACTTCTGGGCTTTTAGTCGTGAAGAACCATATCCTTTGGTAGCCCATTGTTTGCACCCGCAAAGAACCACGATCATCAGATCCACAAACCACACTCCCAATAAATAAATCTATAAAGATCTCAATTATCACTTCATGAAATATCTCAATTAACCCATCACCATGACCAACACGATTGTTGTTGCCACTACCATGACCACCGCTGCAACCACCATCATAATTGTCAGCACGACCACCAACGTTGTCAACCATCACCACCTCCACCGTCATGATCATCGTTGCCACCACCGTCATGAACTATCTCTACCACCATCGTCAACAGCCTCCACCTCCATGACTATCGTTGTCACTGTCACCATTACCACCGTAGTTGGTAGTGGTGGTATGATGACGATGATGGTGATGGGTTAACAATAATTAAAATGTTTTAGGATATGATTTGTTTTGTGTATCTTTTAAGGATTTACTTATTATATTAGATTTAATTTAATTTTTTAAATATCTTAATCTCAACTGTTTATTATTTTTAATCATAATGGTAGTTAGTAATTGTTCTCATGTTCTCACATAAGAAAATGTTCTCATAGGAGTCATATTCTATATGTATATATATATATATATATATATATATATATATATATATTATAAGAATTTTTCCTAATTAATATATTGTATCTAAATGGAATATACTGCAAAATTTTCCTAAGGAAATCATTTCACTGCCATATTAGTTCCATGTATAAGTATCTTAACTATAATAATCAATCTTTAATGTTTCTCCTAGTTAATCAAAATATTCGTCCCATAAAATAGTAATTAAAAGAAGGTCAAGCATTTGTTATAAATATTTCACCAATCCAAGATAATTATATGACTCAATAAAATCATATAAAAACATATTTTTCCCATTCTAACCAGTAGCTCAAACTTTCTTTTTCATATTAACACAAACCAAATAATGAAAAGGAAACAAGCAAAGAGTAGTATTACACCAACCAAACTTATATTACTGTATTTCACAATACCACACATATCTAAATTATCATTTAACTTATCATAATTAGTAAAAGTAGAAAAACTTCCCTTACCTCAAAGAGATGCTAAAATATAGTTTTTGGATATCAGAAGGTAGAAGAAATTTATTTGCTTAGACAAAGTCTGGAATAAGTCACCTTAAATCTAATAATGAACCATTTCCATGAACAAAATAAAAACAAAGAAAATCTTATATTTATCTTGACTTTTATGCTTCTTTCACTTTTGACTATGGAGATGGAAGTCATGAGGGATTTGTTGTAATAAGAATTATGAAATAGGGGAAAGGAGGACTGGAGCTTCACGTTTGCATGAGAAAAGAATAAGGTATAACTAAATTTGAGACTAGTTGCACAGCTGAATTTATAATGGCCAAGGTAAATGAGTGTGATATAATTGAATGATGTAACTTAAAGGCAACGTCTAAAAAAATGTGGAGTGGCCATTTGCTTTATTTTTCAAATTACCACTTCCTTGTGTCAGCAAGTTTTAAGGTCCTTATGTGCTGAATTTTTTGACAAATAAGGACTTGGGCTTATGGTTAGCATTGGGTAGCTTTTTAATTTTTTTGGCATTTGGCAAAAGTAAGAAAAGAAAAAAATGTAAGCAGAAGTTTTGGGGTAAACAAAGACAACTATGCTTGTCCTGTTGTTACCATTCATTTCCATAAATAGCTATATTTTATTATATGTATGTGCTACCAAATGAGGAAGAAAACGTGAGAGTTCTTTTGTAAACCAAGTCAGCAAAATTTAAGGGTCATTGTATTTGAAATATGAGAAAGCTTTAAATTTGAGGATATAGAAGCTCAAGGTGAGTATGGGATGGGTACATGCAGGTTTGAGCTCAAAATGGCTCACTTAGAGAAATCTGATCATTGTTTTTTCTCGACTGGAACTGAGCGTTTGCTTCTTTGGTTATGGAGGGTTTCAGATTAGCAAGTTATGAGTTTCATTGTTGGGTTTACACGGTTAGAAGACACCAACAGATCTGTCTACGAGTAGCGATACCATGCGGTCCCCATGATGAAAACCAAGCAAACTTGTAACCTTTATCAATCCTTGAACATGATAAACTGATGCACCAATGATGGTTTGAGCGTACATTTTGGCCGTGCTCCATTAACAATGTCTCCATCAATGGCTAAGTTAGGGATGGAGGAAACAAATGTGTTTTAAAGATGGAATGGCCTTTAGGTGAGTCGACAGAGATTTGTTTAGAGGGGATGAGGAAGATGAAGGGAAGGGATAGAAAGGAATGAAGGTGTGGGTGTGGGTGTGGGTGTGGGATGTGAAGTGTGAAAAGTGAAGAAGAACATAGAGGTATGAAGGGGAATAATTGCATTTGCAATAACATGTTGGGAAAGGCACGCATGTACAACGGAAAAATTACACAAATATGTAGTGGTAAATAAAACTTTTTCCGTTTGAGTGAACTTGTGAGAAACATAATATACGACAATCCAAAAATCCAAGGGTGTAAAATAAAATAAAGAGATAACAACAAGAAGTACACCAACAATTTTAACGTGGAAAACCCCTAGTGTGAGGGACAAAAACCACGGGACCAAGTCCAAAAAAATCTCCACTATGTAAAATATCAAAGAGTACAACAAAGAGTTTCTACAACAGAACCTCACAAATGAATGCCTACTCACTCTTAAAATAGTAGAAATCAACAATGTAACAATATTCCAATAAAGACCCACAACAGGATAAATATATCTTCTGCCAAAAATATGAGAGAAAAAAAGTTTCGAGTATACCAGATGAATGCCCACAATATTAGAAACAACTGGTTGAAATTTCATTCAAAGAGCACAAATGAGTATCTAACCAATACCCCAAAGTGAGCAAAATTTTTCCTCTCGTGTGTGACGGCGCAGGAGAAGAAGAAGTTGAAAAACGAGAAAGCAAGTGCAGCGCCTTTTTATTCTTGTATTACTTTTTTTTTAATTAAAGTGGTTGGCCCACTTGAGGAGGCCCACCAACAAACTCCCCCTACAACTCAAGTGGAGGCAAATGCCAAACTGGCAATAAATCGACAAGCTTCAAACTTCCTCTCTGGTAATGTCTTTGTCATCATGTCAAAACCATTATCATCTGTATGAATCTTTTCAAGTTCCAGTAACTTAGAATTTAAAACATCACGCATCCTATGATATCACACATCAATATGTTTAGATCTACCATGGAAAGTAGGATTCTTGCCAAGGTGAATAGCACTTTGACTATCACAAAATAAAATATACCTCTGCTGCTCAAAATCAAGTTCCTGCACAAATGTTTTCATCCAAAACAACTCTTTACATGGCTCAGTAATAGCAATGAACTCAACCTCAGTTGTAGACAATGCAACACATTTTTGCAACCTAGACTGCCAAGCCATAGCTCCCATTGAAAAGTAATCAAATAACCAGAAGTAGATTTTCTAGAATCAATATCCCCTGCCATGTCAGAATCAGTGTAACCACAAAGAATAAGCTTCCCAATTCCAAAACACAATTTCAAATTAGAAGTACCACGGAGATATCTCAACATCCACTTCACAGCTTCACAATGCTCAATACTAGGATTGGAAAGAAAATGACTAACAACACCAACTGCATGGGCTATATCAGGCCTAGTGCAAACCATTGCATACATCAAACTTCCTACTACAGATGCATAGGGAACATATTGCATGTCTTCTTTTTCTTTATCACTAGAAGGAATTTGTCTAGTGCTAAGCCTAAAGTGTAAAGCCAGAGGTGTACTTACCACTTTAGCTTTATTCATATGAAAACATTGAATTACTTTCTCAATGTACTTCTCTTGTGACAACCACAACTTCTTGGCTTCTCGATCATGAGTGATATGCATGCCAAGAATCTATCTTGCTGGTCCCAAGTCTTTCATCGCAAAAGACTTGCTAAGCTCCTTTTTCAACCTGTTAATTCTAAACAAATTATGACCAACAATCAACATGTCATCAACATATAGCAATAAAATGATAAAATCACTATAAGAGAATTTCTGCACAAAAACACAATGATCTGAAGTAGTCTTCTTAAATCCCTGTTGAATCATAACAAACTCAAACTTCTTGTACCACTGCCTCGGGGCTTGTTTCAACCCATACAAACTTTTCTTCAACTTGCAGACATAATTCTCTTTACCTTTCACCACAAAGCCTTTAGGTTGCTCTATGTAAATTTCTTCCTCCAAATCACCATGAAAGAAAGTAGTTTTCACATCCATCTGCTCAACCTCTAAGACAATACTGGCTGCCAAACCAAAAACAACTTGGATGGAAGACATTTTAACAACAGGAGAGAAAATTTCATCAAAATCAATGCCCTTTTTCTGATGATAGCCTTTGATAACTAATCTCGCTTTGTATCATGGAGTAGAATTGTTTTCTCTCGTCTTTAACCTATAAATCCACCTATTTTGCGAAACTTTCATGTCCTTATGAAACTTGACCAACTCAAAATTATAATTATCATGCAAAGACTTCATCTCATCCTCCATTGCTGCAATCCATTCTTTCCTATACTTATTTTCCATAGCCTCTTCATAGCACTTAGGTTCCCCCCCATCAGTGAGGAACACATATTCATTAGATGAATAACGAGTAGAAGGAAAATGCTGCCTAGAAGACCTTCTAAAAGGAACATCAGATTCAACAGAATTACTAGCATCATCATTATCAATATTCTCAATTGGATCATTTGGAATATGAGTAGGGGCATCATCATGATTGTCAAAATCTGCTACATCAGGTGTATCTGTATTAGGAACTGGATCAAAATCAACTAAATCATTAGTACTCAAAGACTTTGATTTCTCTACCTTCCCAATACCTTTAATGGTTTGATCCTCCATAAAAGTAACATCATGGCTTCTAACAAGCTTCTTTCCAACTGGATCATAAAATCTATAGCCAAATTCATCATGGCTATAAGCAATAAAGATACATTCCTTTGTCTTGACATCTAACTTGGACCTCTCATCTTTTGACACATGCGCAAATGCTTTACAGCCAAAAACACGAAGATGGTCATAGGAAACATCCTTTCCATACCACACTTTGTTAGGAATATCAGCTTGCAAAGCAACAATAGGAGACAAGTTAACAACATGTGCAACAGTACATAAGGCCTCACCCTAGAAAGAAGCTGGTAACTTTGCTTCAGAAAGCAAACATCTAACTCTATCCATCAATGTCCTATTCATCCTTTCTGCCAAGCCATTGAGCTGAGGAGTCTTGGGGGTGTCTTCTGGTATCGAATACCCATCTGTCTGCAGTATTCATCAAAAGGTCCACAAAACTCGCCAATGTTATCAGTGCAAATACATTTCAATTTCTTCCCTGTGTCTCTCAACCAAAACCTGAAACTGTTTAAAAACACCAAGCACTTGGTCTTTAGTCTTCAATACATAAACCAAAAGCTTTCTCGAATGATCATCGGTGAAAGTAACAAAATACAGTCCACCACTGAAAGTCTTAGTCCTCCTAGAACCACAAAGGTCTGAATGCACCAACTCAAGTACCTTTGATTTCCGGGAGGGAGGATGACTCTTAAAAGAAACCCTATTTTGTTTCCCAGCCAAACAATGAGCACATTTTTCTAACCTTGCACATTTCAAACCTGTAAGAAGTTTCTTCTTGGCCAAACAATTCAATCCCTTCTAACTAATGTTACTCAGTCTTTTGTGCCATATATTTGACAAACTATCACAGTCAACAACATTTATAGCATAAACTAAAACAAAAGCTTTCATCCAATACAAACCTGAAAACTTCTTACCTCGTGCCACAATCAAGGAACCCTTAGTGAGCTTCCATTGTCCACCACCAAAGGTATTGAAATAACCATCATCATCTAGAACACTAGTAGAAATAAGATAAAACATATGTCTGGTGCGTGCTTGACATTCTTCAAAATCAACTTTGTTCCTATGCTGGTTTCCAAACAAACAGTACCAATGCTAATCACCTTTGACGTATCACTATTATCCATCTTCAACACAACAAAATCACCTAGAGTATAAGATGAGAAAAAATCCTTCCTAGAAGTCACATGAAAACTGACACCACTGTCAACAACCCAGCTAGAATCATCATAAGCAACACTGATCAAATTCTCATCATAAACAATCAAAAGATCTCCTGTACTAGCAGTGGCAACACTATCACCATTCTCATCATTTCTCTTTTCTTGCTTACCTTTGTTATCCTTTTTCAGTTTATAACAAAACTTTTGAACATGACCATTTTTACCACAATAACTGCGCTTATAAGTTTTCTGCTCAGACCTTGATTTGCTTCTGCACTTGTTTTTACCTCTATGACCTCTTTCTTGATCCCTGTATGTATTTCTCCCCCTGTTTTCAGTGATCAAAACCTCTGCCTGTGAAGAGGATGCCTGCTGAGTACGTCATCTGACTTCTTTATTCAAAATAGCAATTTTTACAAAATTCATGGTCACAATACCACCAGGAGCAGAACTAGTCAAAGTAACACGAAGATTTTCCCAAGAATCAAGTAGAGTATTGAGCAAATAAAGTCCCAAAATTTCATCATCAAATTTTACACCCATGTTAGACAACTGATCAAAGCAACCTTGAAAATCACTTAGGTGATCAGAAATAGAAGTACCTTCCTTATACCTCAAATTCATAGCCTGTTTCAGCAAAACAATTTGTTGTTCCCTGTTTTAGAAGCATACAAGGTTTCAATCTTGTCCCACAAAGTTCTGGCATGTGAATCATTAGCAATATGATTTAAAACATTATCATCTACCCATTGACAAATAAAACCACAAACCATCTCATGCTCAAAAACCCATTCTTCATCAGATTTATCATCAGGTTTCTGAGAGCAAACACAGGTAAATGTAATTTTTTCACAAATAATAAATCTTTCATCTTACCTCTCCACTTGTGGTAATTAGTTTCGTTCAAACAAATCATTGTACCGTAATTAGGCTCCATCATTCAATCAAGCAAATTTCTTAGAAAAATAAACTAGCTTTGACGCCAGCTGTTGGGAAAGGCACGCATGCATAGTGGAAAAATTACACAAATATGTAGTGATAAATAAAACCTTTCCCGCTCGAGTGAACCTGTGAGAAGCGAAATATACGACAATCCAAAAATCCAAGGGTGCAGAAAAAATAAAGAAATAACAACAAGAAGTACACCAACAATTTTAACTTGGAAAACCCCTAGTGTGAGGGACAAAAACCATGGGACCAAGTCCAAAAGAAATCTCCATTATGTAAAATATCAAAGAGTACAATAAAGAGTTTCTACAACAGAACCTCACAAATAAATGTCTACTCACTCTTAAAATAGTGGAAATCAACAATGCAACAATATTCAAATAGAGACCAACAACAGGGTAAATATATATTCTGCCAAAATATGAGAGAAATAAAGTTCTGAATATATCTAGTGAATACCCACAATATTAGGAACAATTGACTGAAATTTCATCCAAAATAGAGTATAAATGAGTATCCAACCAATACCCCAAAAGTGATCAAAATTTTTCCTCTTGTGTGTGACGCGCAGGAGACGAAGAAGTTGAAAAACGAGAAAGCAATTGCAGCACCTTTTTATCCTCGTATTACTTTTTTTTTTTAATTAAAGTGGTTGGCCCACTTGAGGGGGCCCACCAACATAACACAGGGTTCAATATTGTGAATTTGAAAGCATTTTGAATGTTCCAGAGAACACTACAAAAAAGATGCATATTTCCGACGGCAAATTTCCGAATCAAATTTTTCCGTGGGTAACTCAAGTGAGTTCACGTGCCACTCTTCAAATCCCCATGTGAGTTCACGTGCCAACCCTTCAAATTCCAAATTCAGCTCAAACTCTCCCAACCCTTGAAATTCAAAAAGCCCCAACCCTTGAAATTCAAAAAGCCTCAACCCTTCACTGCCACTCTAGACACTCCTTCCTAATCATGAGCCCCAAACCAAGTGCCGCCGCAGCAATGTCGACAACCTC
>QARZ01038611.1:4068-15396 GCA_013407115.1 Glycine latifolia
CCACATCATCATTATATCATCACCATACATATTAAACTCGTCTCATTTCCAACATCATCAACCCAATAAACATATATCTCATTTGAGCATTATTTCATTCAAACATCACCAATCACATAAGCATCATCAATCATTTCCATGGTATCTCAATTTCACTATCATCAGCAACATCAAAATAATTACACCGCATCCCATTCGTTAAAAACATCTTTTGTTTTGAAAATGAGCACACATACATACAAACACATAGTCAATCATAAGTACATCGCATCCCATTAATTAAAAGCTTAGTTTCTCTTGAAAAACCAGCACACAACAGGGACATGCAGTTATCTTCATAGTTGGACTCCCTGATCCCCAACTATGGTATCTAAACTATTACCAACATAATAAACTCCCCTTACCTAACTAGGATTTCTCCCTATTATAGCCTAGCAGTGTTGTTTCACGATCCTCCGAATATGCGTGCTTGTCCGAACAATGAGCTCTATATACCAAATTGAAGGCAATTTAGTATAGATTTCAAAGGTAAGATCAATGTTAACAGTTGGGGTCAAATACCCACTCAAATCAAAAAGGGGCTAAACGGTGTTTTTGGGAGTTCACATCGAAAGTCATTAGTTTGAAATTCCGATCACACCAATGTGACCAGGATTCAACAAGGATCACAGGAAGGACATCAATTTCATAAAAAGGAGACTTTTACAACATTTTCAAAAGGTTTTCAATGGATATGTAAAACTCCCAACAACGGTATCCAAAACTCAAGAGACACTAAGAAAGGCTTAAAATAGTTAAGGGAAAACAAAGGAAGTCAACATTACCTCAAGGAAACCAAGAAAGAAGGATTTTAGAAGCTCTTTCCTCTACCAAAGCTTTGAGAGATGTTTCAACAATTCCGCTATGATTACGAGGTTCCTCTCCGTGTCGGGGTTCCGTGGCAAGCAATGGCGGCCTTTGGTGGTTGATGGTGGTCTTGGGTGGTGGAAGGCGTGGTTTTAGGGTTTTGGGTGAGTTTAGAGAGAGAAAAGGAGAGAAAATCCCGAAAAATGTGTTATGTGCTCTTCTGGGTGTATTTATAACTCGACAGGCTCACTTAGCACACACTTGCTCGCTCAGCGTGCATGCAGGTTTCGCTCAGCCGCATTGGCTTGCTCAGCGCAATTTCTTCTCTATCAAGAAATTTTTAGAATTGGGCCCAGCACGACATTTGCTAGCTTAGAGCGACATCCAAAAGTCTTCATCTTGAAGATCCCAACGGTCAAAAGATGTAGAGATGTGTTGGGCAGCTACTCTCAAAATGTTAAGGCAATCCAACTGTTAACGAATCCAAAATGGTAGTTTTACTAAAGCGGGTTATCAGTCAAACTATCATTCTCACCTCAACCATAAATTAAACAAAGTTTACATAACTTAACATTCATATCAATCAATTGCACAAGGTTAATCTACACAATCATTCAACTAATCCAAACTTATCAAACAATCAAATAACATAACATATACATAAAACATATACTTTTAGTTATCGAAATTTCAGGGTGTTACAGACTGCCTTAATCAATTACCACTCATTGTAATCGATTACCCAGGCATGGTACAAAAATAGCAGGACTACATTAATTGATTACCACTCATCTGTAATCGATTACCAAGGATTATTTCATAAACTGTGCCTGACTGCTTTAATCGATTACATCACGGTTTAATCGATTACATTGTTCATGAAAGTTTTTCAGATTGTCTCAAAAACATTTTAATCGATTACCTGGTATATTAATTGATTACATTTGTTAAAATAATCGATTACCATCTCTTTTTAATTTATTACATACTGTCATATCAGTTTTCTATTTAAAGCCATTGGGTCTGTGATTTTTAATTACAACTTACAACATGAGTGTGCGAAATACCCAATACTTTCTGAGCTTTCATATGTCCAAGAATCTATTTTCTGAGTGATACATTTCTTGTTTGAGATTAAGAAGATTACATGATTCATTAGTGATGATGTGTTAAGACATTACCTTGTGATCCTTGCATTGCATTTGCATACTCACTTATATGCATTCATATCTGGAATATAGGATTAACTATTTGCATTTGCAAAGAAAATTTCATGGCTTATGTTTTTGGAAATATCAGATTGTGCACTGCTTTAATCGATTATAGGAACTATGTAATCGATCACATGCGTATGTTTATTTCTGGAAAAGTCATGAAGAACACTTTAATCGATTATAAACAAGGGGTAATCAATTACCAAGTGCTTTTTACAAATTATGCGTGTATGCTTTAATCAATTACCACTCTTCTGTAATTGATTACAAATGCTTATTTCATATCTGAGCTTATCTGCATTAATCAATTACCGTTCTTATGTAATTGATTACCAAAGCTTATTTTCACATACTTGATGATTGCTTTAATTGATTACATCACATATTAATCGATTATTTTGTTCGTGAAAATTTTCCAGAAAGCTCAAGAACGCATTAATCGATTATCTGGTGTATTAATCAATTACTTATGTTAAAATAATCGATTACATTAACGTTTTAATCGATTACATTATGTTAAATCGGTTTTCTATTTAAAGTTTTATGGGTCTACACTTTAAAAAGAACGAATTACTTTTAAGTTTGTGATTTACCCAAAGTTTTCAAAGCTTTCAAAAGTTCAAGATACTGATTTACTGAGTGAAACACATCTTGTGTGAGATCAAAAGATTACTGATTTTTAGAGATGATGTGTTAGAGAAAAAAGAGTTTTTCAAGAGAGTTGATTCTGAGCATTGACATTCATACAACCTGGATTGATTGGTAACTTCGTTCATTCATTCATTCATCCATCCATTAAGGATCATAGGTTGTGTCTCTCTTGAATCTTTCTTTTAGAATTTCTGAGTTTCAAATTCTGTTGTGAATATCAAATAGTTTCTTTCAAGCTTCTAGAGTAGTGTTATCTAGGGATAAAGATCTGAGTAGGGTTCTCAGGTTCTTTGTAATTTGTTTTCTAATAGTGTTTTAGAATTCATATTCTTTATCTAGGTTTGATAAAGATAATCACTTGAAATTGCTTGTAAAAGAATACTTTTGATTTAGTGAAAACTCTGACCTAGTGTTGGTTAGAAGACACTGGATGTAGCCTCCATGTTATTGAGGTGAACCAGTATAAATTGTTGTATCTTGTGTTCTAAATTTGAATATCTTTAATTACTTCTATTTGGGTGATCAAATTATAATCAACAAGAAGTAATTTTGGCATTACATGCATTACAAGGTGTATCTTGATTGAAAGAAAGTTTCTGATTTTGATTAAGGGTGATTGAGTGATACGATCCACATTTTAAATCGACAAATTGTTTTGGAGAAAATTTTAAATATCTATTTTAACCAATTCAACCCCCCCTCCCCACACTTTGTTATTTGAAGTGTGTTCATTGGTTGCTCATTATCTTAACCAATGTAAAATTACATAAGATAGAGGGAGCATATAAATATCTTTGAATGTGAATTGTTTATGCAAAGTATACTTGACATTTGTTCTTGGCAAGAAACTGATTTTATTTTTAGATATCAAGTATAAGCTCCTGAAGATCAACTCCTTAAAGAATATCAAGGTTCAACATGTTCAATTGAAGTTTGGCATGATCAAAGCCAAAAAGGGAGAGATTGTTAGATACAGGGGGAGCTTGAAGAGGATCAAGATGTATGTTGAGGCTCTTTGCTTCAATGAGTTTTTAGCTTTTACATGTCATTCAATTAAAGGAATTTGTAATCCTTAGATGTATGAGAGTTTCATCCTATGATCCATTGCAATGCATAAACATCATTTCATTGGGTTGCATTCATGGTTTTATAAAAGCACATGTCTTGTGAAAAAACTTTAAGTTTTCATGAAAATAGATGTTTGAAGTATTTCTTGTGTTATTTGACTATTTGATTAATTTAGATTAGTTGAAATGTTATGTGAATTATCCTTGTGCAATTTCTTGGTGTAGATGTCAAGCTATGTGGAGTTTGTTTGAATTGCGTTGAAATTGAGTGATTCCGAGTTTGACCAAAACCCTGTTTTAGTAAAATCACTATTCTGGATGGGTTAACCGTTGGATCTCCTTAAACTTTTAAATATGGGTTTCCAACATAAATATAAAACGTTTGGCCGTTGGGATTGGCAAAATATTGTCTTAACCGTGAGACATTAATTTTTACAGAAGTAGAAATTTAAATTTGGGTCAGTTCGCCCAGGCGAATTTTGGAAAGCATTTTGGCTCACCTGGGTGAGTCAAGGTAGTGATAAATACATACAGCAGTGTACAGACCATAAAATTTGGTCTTCTTCATTCCTCAAACAGCTCCCAAGCTCCCCACCATCCTCCTCCACCACCCATAGCCACCAGAGACCACCATGATGCATCACCGCTTACCATTGGACCACCGCACGGAGAGGAACACTTTAATTAGAGCGAAATCTTCAAAAGTCAACTCAAGGATTCAGTAGAGAACAGAGCCTCCAATCCTTCTTCCTTAGTTTCTTTGAGAGCTCTGCATTTGGACAAAAGCCACGCGTATTGAAGGATCTCAAAATTGCACTGCGAGGTTTGAACAGAAGAACTCCTAGTTAGGTAAGGGGAGTTTATTATTTAGTTATAGTTTTGATACCATAGCTGGAGACCAGGGGGCCCAACTATGAAGATAACTGTCTGTCCCTGCTGTGTGCTAGGTTCAAGAAAAACTACATTTTTAACTAATGGGATGCGATGTATTTATGATTAGTGTGTGTTTGTTCCTATGTGTGCTCGTTTTCAAGAAAAACTGTGTTTTTAACTAACGGGATGCGATGAATTTGCTTGTTGATGGATAAAACTGTGACTGATGTTGTTGTTGTAATGTTTGGATTTTTTGGAAAAGTCTTAATTAAAGAGGAGACTCTGCCCAAAATTTTATAATGCGTCCTCCTATTTAATTCTTTATTAAATTTTTAAACGGGCATAAGAGTGTATTTTCTATATTGTAGTCCTCCTCTTTAATTTAGAATTTTCCTAAAATACCAGTCTCGTGGTAATATGGATTGTGAATGGATGAGATGATGTTGAATTGGGATAATGTGATTGGGTTGATGATGATGTAATTAGATAATGTTGATATAGTTGATGATGTTGAATATTGATGTTTATGATGATGATATTGAAATAAAATGATGTTGATATTGTTGATGATATTGAAATTGAGATGTTATTGATGTGGTTGGTGATGTTTAAATGAGATAATGATGATGTGGTTGACGATGTTCAAATGAGATAATGTTGACGTGGTTGATGGTGTTGAAATGAGATGAATTTGATATGCATGATGATGATATTGAGATGATATGATGCTGAGCTTGATAATGACATTAATGAGAGATAATGTTGATGTGAACAATGTCATTGTGTGATGTGGATATACATGGATACCCATGGGGGGTGCATGACGGGTTACCCTTGCGAGGAAGGATGTGTTCCTAGCCAGGTCATGAATTGATGGTGCCCATGGTTGTATGCGGTATATGTCCACGTGAGGTGCAGTGACCGGTTAGATATCCTTACGAGGAAGGGTTTATTAATTTTAAGCATCCTAGGAGAGAAAAAGATTGTTTAAAATTATGGTCCCTAGCTATCCATTGTTTGTGCATCGGTGATGTTGTGTATGTACATGGGGGGTGCTTGATTGGATAACCTTGCGAGGGAGGGTTTATGAATTTTAAGCATCCTAAGAGATAATGAGATTGTTTAAAATTCTTGTCCCTATCTATCCATGGTCAGTGCATTGATGGTGCCCATGTTTCATCCTTCATAATTGCATGGATGGAAATAGAATGATGGACAGTAAGTACTGGGGGTACTATGGGGAAATCACTCTGTTTGGAACTTCCTTGTGACTTAGGGATGATCACCATAGGGGGGAGCGACCAGTGCACGACAAGGTGACCTCGATGAGCTACTATATCATTTTCCTGAGAGATGCTATTTCCATGAGGATGGTACCACATTGCATTTTGAGAGATGAGTTAGGTGTATGCATCGTTGTGAGCATGATTGTTTGAGTTGTGAAATAAATTGGATGATTGGTTTGTTGAGTGTGTATTGGACTGTTGGACTTTTGGTAATGATTGTGGTTGTTAATGTTGTTTCCTTTCCAATTGTTGTTATCTTATGCTTGTTGGTTTTATATAATAAACTCATCCTTGCATTTGTTTTTGTACCTTGTGGTTGGTACGTGTGATGATCGCGAACTTTCGTTCGTGGGAGCAGATGAGCAGCAGTAGGTGACCCTGGGGAGAGATCTTCTTTTGATGGAGCCGTTGAACCGACATGATGACGTTGGAATTCTTTTTAGAAAGAGTTGTGTTTTGTTAATAAACTCTTTCATAGTTATTCCCTTACTTCTTTTTGTGAACATCTATATTTTGAGTTGTAAATATGTTAGACTTTTGGCAAGCGTACCAATTATCGTTGTAAGTTACAAAATTTATAAAAATTCGTCTCCACAGGGACTTGATTTTTACTCAGTTAATTCAAATAAAGCTTAACAGTTTAATAGTTATGTACAATGAGTGTGAACGGAGTTTCATGTAGTTGTGGATTAACAGAAATTATGAAAATTTAGAAGAAACGGAAATAATAAATTTAGTGCAGAAGATTATGAGTAATTACGGAAAATTACGAAAGATTACGGAAAATAAAACGAGTTTGATTAATTCGAGAACGTAGGATTGGATTTCATCGTTCGTACCCTTAGTATTCAATTAATATTACCATGCATAAGTTATTTTCTTTTATTATTGATGTACACATAAAATCACCCCCAAATCGATTCCTCGTATTTGAGAATCCTAAGAATATTTATCAAATATCGATCCCTCGCATATGAAATAAATACCCCAGCATTAGGATCATATTCGCGTGTTATTTGCAATCTAAACGTTATGCTCTATTCCTAGCAACGTAACGTGAAGAGTAAATTATTCAGTTCAAGTTTTAAGAGTACTTTCCAGTTAAACTTAGAACCTTATTTCATGAAACTATTGATAAAGTAGAATCAAACATTAAGTACGAAATAAATTTACCAATAATAAATAGAAAAGACTTATGCATAAATAAATATTAAAAGAGATACTTAAGGGTAAGAAGATTACATCCAATCCTTTGAGAGAAGCTAGCCAAGCATGGAGAGAACCTCCTTAGAAGAATAGATGAAAGGACTCATCACCGTTTCTTTTCAGCAGAGTTTCCACACTAATCCTCACCTCTCTCACTAACCTAAGCTATCTACTAACAAGATTTAAGAACCTAAGGCTTAAGAGCAAGCTTAGGAGCAAGGGAGAAGAGAGAATTGGAGTTGCAAGAAGTGTCTTGGCCTTGGGGGGTGCTTGGGTATTTATAGGGGCTGGCCTGGTCGAGTTTGATCGCCCAAGCGACCAATTTATTCATATTCCACTCGCTTGGGCGAGTTAATGGCCCAAGTTGCACGTCCACTTGGCCACTTGAAGGCCCACTTGCAGGAGCTGCTTGCCCAGGCGAGCCATTTGCACTATATTCACTCCTTGGGCGAGTTAAATGTACTTCCAGAAGAGTCTTTGGGCTTTGATGCATTCTGGGCCTGATTTGCTTGCTGCACCTCCCAGGTTTGCTCTATGATTCATTTTTGCTTGCTCTAAGTGTATGGAAGCTTTGGAATTCACGAAATCTAGCAAAATACAAAAGAAAATTGGATGAATCTTCAAGAATTATAAAACAACATTAATGCTAAGTGCTAAATACAAACTAACTAGATTAGGGAAAATTTTGATAGATATTCTTAGTAAAGCACAAGATAAGTGCCTTAAATGTAACCCTAATTTCACTAAGATATGACACTTATCAACTCCCCCCAACCTAGAAACTTGCTTGTCCTCAAGCAATAGTAAAAATATTTTTGTTAATTGGAAACATGTTTTATAAAGAATCAACTTCTCAAAAATTATCAGAACATATTTTCAAATAGTTAACCTCAAGAAGTGAAACCAAAAGATGAAATTCACATAACCAAAATGAGATTAAGATCAATTTACATTTCCTTTCTAAAAAAATATCAGAGGAAACATATGACTGATTCGTACAGAGGAAAACCTCTCTAGTGTTTAATTCTCTCACAGGTAAGTGTTTCATCTCAATTCCTACACTGATATTTTATAGATTGATTTTGCAATTCATTTCTTATCAAATCAAAGTGCATAATCAACAAGGATCATTAGGGCTTTTATGGCTGGGCTTTTGGTTAGAAAAGAAATCTTGGTTTTTCTGGATATTCAAAGAACCTTTAGAATAGGAGAGCATATACAGATAAAACAGTGAAATCATGACTTCCTATGTCTTCCTTTTTTCTTCCAAGATATTTATCAATTTTTTTGTTCACCCAACTTTGTACAATACTTTAAAATACAAGGAATTTGTTTCCTTTTCTTTTCTTTTTCTTTCACTTCTTGTCTTTCTTTTCTTTTACATGAATAGCATATAGCCACAAAAAATCTTTTTCATAACATGAATTACCTAAAGGAAGTTTCCCATCAACAGATCATTTCCCCTTTTTGCTCTATTTGCTTTTTCTGGGTTTGTTGGATGTTTGGGAGGCTCTAAGGTGACAAACTGATGGATGGAATCTGAAATGAGCTGGGCTACATTAACAGTGATCTGAGACATACAACTAAAAACTAGCTGACATTTGGGTAGGGATAGATCACTGCTATGGTCACTAGGAAGAATGTTGCTCAAGAGGAATGTCATCCAAATTTGGGTTAGGGTAGTCATATTAGTACACATTAACCTTACCCTGCTACCTGTTATACTTTTTGCAAAATCAGTACCTAGTATATAGAGTAGATCAATTAACTCCTGTTCATCAAACCCTAACTGGATGTTCCTTCTTGCCTGGTACTCACATAACTGTCCTTCTTCCAGGATTAATGGATTCCCTAGGAATTGGTTAATGGCATCTGTGTCATATGGAATCCATTGCCCTCGCACAAAAGACCGCTTATCTCTGATTCCTTCTTCTATAGGCCATGCGTTTGCATAAAATTCTAAAACAATTTCAGGATCAAATTTGTGCATAGGATTGGCCAATTGCCCCCATCTCCTTCTATTCAATTCAGCTGTGAAGTCGGAGTATTCATCATCCATCAGTTGAACTTTTCTCTCTCTTAGGAATGACCAGTTCTTTATAATTTCAAATCTTTGCTGGTGTTGCATGGTTCTGAATTTTTGAGCATCAAATTCCATATTTTCTGGGGGGGTTTGAACTTGATCCCTCTCCACCGTGTCTAGCTCTTTTTGATGAAAGCTTTTTAGGTGCCATCTGCAAAAGGATTTCACAAGGAAATAGCAATGGAAATGATACAAATCAAAAATATAGCAAAGCTTTGTACATAATATTACCAATCAGCATGTAAAAAATGGCATCCCTTTTGAAAATTCAAAATCAGCCTTTGCAAGTATGATCAAGCCTTTGCACATTAACAATCAATCAATAATTATCAATTGGTACCTATTAGACTTTTGTGCACTTCAGCTCATGAGTATTCATACATCCTAAATGCCACAACAAATGTAAATATGCCTTTCTTAATGAATTTCAAGTTTTGTGCATAAAGGAGTAATTTGATCTTGAAGCTAGCATGAGACATGTGAAACATATTAGGCAATTGAGACTATCTAACAAGCATCCAAGAGGAAAATTCGTGCAAAAATTTCAGAGGATATCATGGCTGATTTCTTTGAAGCATTTTGTCAAACACATGGTGTGCATGCTTTGTTTTCTATGCAAATGAGTAGCATTTGTATGTGCTTGCACCAACATTTAGAGAATGAGAAAGAGAGAATCAATAAAATATTATCAATTGCAGAAACCACATCAATCATCAATTTGCAAAATCTATAACTTATCTATCCTAAGGTTTTGAATTGTGAAAGTAAGAACAAAAGCATAAGAAATGAAAGCAACAAAGTAAAAACTATCCTACTCTGAAGCAAATAAAATTGAGATAGCAAAAGAGATACTTACCTGATTTTGAATGGAGATATAGGTGAAATGAAGTGGCTTGGTCGAGTTAAAGCACAAAAAATGGAAGCACAGCAAGTAGAATTCACAAAATAGTGAGTGAAAGTGATTTGAATGGTAAATTTTTGGATTTTTAACTTGCTGGTTCGTGGTGCAGAGGTGTGCTCGCCCAGGCGACCAAAATAGCCATGGTCCACTCGCTTGGGCGAGTTAAACATTATTATTACTTTTTTTTAGAAAAATTATTTTAGCTTATAATTATCTACTACTTTAACTAATCTATATTTATATAGCCAAAAATATTTAAATAAAATGATAAAGCATAAAAAAAGAAAGGTTAGAAGTTACTTAGGTTGCCTCCTAAAAGCGCTTCTTTAACGTCGTCTTAGCTGGACGTATTTGTAGCTCAGGCTTCTTGTAAATGAACCAACATGATGAGTCTTTCAACATCACCACCTAAGTAGGGCTTGAGTCTGCCACCATTGACTGTCCATGTTCTATTTGTGGCTGGATCTTCAAGGACTACAGCCCCATGTGTCATTACCTCTTTAATGATGAAGGGTCCAGACCATTTGGACTTTAGCTTACCTGGAAGCAATCTTAATCGAGAATTAAATAAAAAACCTGTTGTCCAGGCTGAAAATTCTTTCTCAACAATTTCTTATCATGATAAAATTTGACTTTCTGCTTATAAAGTTTAGAATTCTCATACGCTGACAGTCTCAGTTCCTCCAATTCATGAAGTTGGATTTTTCTTTGTTCACTTGTAGAAGAAGGATCAAAATTTAAATACCTGAGTGCCCAAAATGCTTTGTGCTCCAATTCAACAGGTAGATGGCATGATTTGCCGTAGACCAACTGGAAGGGTGTAAGGCCAGTAAGAGCTATGTATGCTGTCCTATAGGCCCACAATGCTTCATCTAGCTTTTGAGACCAGTCCTTCCTTGATTGAGCAACTATTTTCTCTAAGATTTTCTTGATTTCTCTATTGGAAACTTCAGCTTGTCCGTTGGTCTGAGGATGATAAGGTGAGGCCACCTTGTGTCTAACACTATAGTGTTGGAGAACCTTCTGTAATTGGGAATTGCAAAAATGGGATCCTCCATCACTTATCAGTACTCTGGGAGTTCCAAACCTTGAGAATATATTTTTCTTCAAGAAGCGAATAACTGTCTTTGAATCTGCATGTTGTGCAGCTACTGCTTCTACCCATTTGGTCACATAATCCACAACCAATAAAATGTATTCA
>QARZ01038611.1:26724-39969 GCA_013407115.1 Glycine latifolia
TTCCTCCGAGCTTTTTGACATCATAGTTCCTCCAGCTGAGGCATCAAGAATCATTTTTGTTTGAGGTCTCAAGCCACTGTAGAAAATATGTAGCTATGCGGCATCATCGAAATTGTGGTTTGGGCATCTCCGCAATAAGGATTTGAATCTCTCCCATGTCTCACAGAGAGGTTCATCTGCTCCTTGGGAAAAAGTTGCAATGGCTGATTTTGCACTAATAAATCTTGATGGAGGAAAGAATCTAGTAATAAATTTTTCCTCCACTTCTTCCCACGAGCTCAGGCTTTTGTTTGGTTGGGACTGGAGCCACGTCTTTGCTTTACCTGTCAAAGAAAATGGAAAAGCTCTAAGATAAACAGCTTCCGCATCCTCGTCTGAAACTCCCATTGTACTGCATAACTCCATGAATGTGGACAAGTGAGTGTATGGATCCTTATGGTCCATCCCTGCAAAGGGATGTAAACCAATTAGACTGAGTAATGCTGGCTTCAACTCCACCACCTTGTTGTTGAAAGGAGGGATGACTATGCTGTTGTAATGCTTTGGGCCTTCTTGGTATGCATAGTCACCAAGAGTCCTCCTTGGTGGTCTATTATCATCTTCCCCTCGATCAGCCATATTATCTAGAACAGGTAGCTTTTCTGATGAAGGAGGATCAATAGACGAAGTTTCCTCCGATGTCTTACTGGCTTCTAGTTTCTTTTTCTTCCTATTTTTCCTTTCTGTTTTGGTGAATTCTGGATCAAACAAAGGTTTATCTGCCGAAGACTTACCTCGCATAAAGGAAAAAGTACAAACTACAATATCCCGTAAGCATCGAAGTTAAAATAAAAGAGAATTTATATACAAAATCAAAACTAAAGTAAATAACGAAAATAAGAAAAAGTCCTACTAAACTGATAAATTAAATCTAAAGGAACTGAGTAAATAACTCAAATCCCCGGCAACGGCGCTAGAAACTTGTTAGACTTTTGGCAAGCGTACCAATTGTCGTTGTAAGTTACAAAATTTATAAAAATTCGTCTCCACAGGGACTTGATTTTTACTCAGTTAATTCAAATAAAGCTTAACAGTTTAATAGTTATGTACAATGAGTGTGAACGGAGTTTCATGTAGTTATGGATTAACAGAAATTATGAAAATTTAGAAGAAACGAAAATAATAAATTTAGTGCGGAAGATTATGAGTAATTACGGAAAATTACGAAAGATTACGGAAAATAAAACGAGTTTGATTAATTCGAGAACGTAGGATTGGATTTCATCATTCGTACCCTTAGTATTCAATTAATATTACCATGCATAAGTTATTTTCTTTTATTATTGATACACACATAAAATCACCCCAAATCGATTCCTCGTATTTGAGAATCCTAAGAATATTTATCAAATATCGATCCCTCGCATATGAAATAAATACCCCAGCATTGCGATCATATTCGCGTGTTATTTGCAATCTAAATGTTATGCTCTATTCCTAGCAACGTAACATGAAGAGTAAATTATTTAGTTCAAGTTTTAAGAGTACTTTCCAGTTAAACTTAGAACCTTATTTCATGAAACTATTGATCAAGTAGAATCAAGCATTAAGTACAGAATAAATTTACCAATAATAAATAGAAAAGACTTATGGATAAATAAATATTAAAAGAGATACCTAAGGGTAAGAAGATTACATCCAATCCTTTGAGAGAAGCTAGCCAAGCATGGAGAGAACCTCCTTAGAAGAATAGATGAAAGGACTCATCACCGCTTCTTTTCGGTAGAGTTTCCACACTAATCTTCACCTCTCTCACTAACCTAAGCTATCTACTAACAAGATTTAAGAACCTAAGGCTTGAGAGCAAGCTTAGGAGCAAGGGAGAAGAGAGAATTGGAGTTGCAAGAAGTGTCCTGCCCTTGGGGGGTGCTTGGGTATTTATAGGGGCTGGCCTGTCGAGTTTGGTCGCCTAAGCGACCAATTTATTCATATTCCACTAGCTTGGGCAAGTTAATGGCACAAGTTGCACGTCCACTTGGCCACTTGAAGGCCCACTTGCAGGAGCTGCTCGCCCAGGCGAGCCATTTGCACTATATTCACTCGCTTGGGTGAGTTAAATGTACTTCCAGAAGAGTCTTTGGGCGTTGATGCATTCTGGGCCTGATTTGCTTGCTGCACCTCCCAGGTTTGCTCTATGATTCATTTTTGCTTGCTCTAAGTGTACGAAAGCTTCGGAATTCACGAAATCTAGCAAAATACAAAAGAAAATTGGATGAATCTTCAAGAATTATAAAACAACATTAATGCTAAGTGCTAAATACAAACTAGCTAGATTAGGGAAAATTTTGATAGATATTCTTAGTAAAAACACAAGATAAGTGCCTTAAATATAACCCTAATTTCACTAAGATATGACACTTATCAAAATACATGTAAAACTAAATTAAGTTCTAAAGGTGTAAATGATGAGTACTGATTTAGTATATGTATACATATGTATTCAAATATTGTAATTGTATCGTGTGTATGATGATTGTATTATTGCAAAAACTTATTATCATTTTCATAATCAAATTAATGAAGTTTTCATTAAAATTTGAAATTCACACGATTAGAGTTAGTGATGCCGCAGCGACGAGGTGGGTCATTACAAAGTTCTCATGGTTTAAGTTTTTGGAAAAACCAATTTTGCACTGCCTTAATCGATTACCACAATTTGGTAATCTATTACTTGAGCCATGAGGAACAAAATAATCAATTACAGACATTAAGTAACTGATTACACTGTGTAAACACAGAACAAGTCCTGACTGTATTAATCGATTACCATTTATCCGTAATCGAATACTAAGCACATTTTTTAAAATAAGAATCCCTGTAGTAATCGATTACATGACGAATTAATTGATTACTTTGTTCATTATCTATTCCAGAAAACTAAAGAACATTTTAATCGATTAAATGAGTAATTAATCAATTACTTAAGTCTTTTGATTTAAAACACATCACTACAATTTGAGATTTTCATTGTTTTTGAAAATACTTCTGAATTGAGAGAAAGTTCACTAGGTAACAAAGATCTTGTCCCATTAATCAAGATTTTCATGCATCATTGATAGAATTCTTTTTGGACAAGATTTCAAAGGAGTTTCTTGGAGTGCTGGTCTGAAACTTGCTTTCTTTCAACCTGATTCCAGATTGGTAAACATTTGCATTTTCATTCTTTGGATCATAAGGTTGTATCTCTCCTCTAAACTCTTGTTGCAATTCATTTTTACATTTTAGCTTGTAAGTTGCTATTTCAAAAGGGTTCTTTAAAGCTTTTCTAGAGTAGGGTTCTATAGAGGGAACAATAAAGAAGGGTTCTCTATGTCTTGATCATTAGAAGTCTGAAGGGTTTTTAGATTTCAGTTCTTTATCTAGGTTTGATAAAGGGTGATCTTTTGTAAGCTTGTAAAGAACATATTTTTGTTATAGCGGAACTCTAGCCAAGGTTTGGTTAGAAGAAACTGGATGTAGCTTCTCTTATTGAGGGGTGAACCAATATAGTTCTGTGTTGATTACTTTCTCTTGATTTCCTCTTTCTGTCATTGATTGCTAATCTTTTGGATAATCTTTATCAACAGGAAAAACATTTTCTTCTATTACTTTCTTGAAGGGTTATTCTTGGTTGACTGAAAGTTTCTTTTTAAAAAGGGTGTTCTTGTGATACGATCCTAAATCCACTGCTAGTTTTAAAGATATTTTTAAAGACCATGTTTTGACTAATTCACCCCCCCTCTTGGTTAATTGTGTGTGTTCATATTTTTTTCACTCTGCCCATTCCTTTCTTCTAAAAATCACCATGTCTTATCCATCTGCCTCTAAGAAAATCAAAACCAGCAAAATGAAAGTTGGCCAAACCTCTAGAGCTGCTGAGAACAGGTTAAATACCTGGTTCTCTACTGAAGTTGAGAGGAACAACTATATGCAACCAAGCTTGTGATGCCTCCAAAATATCTAGAGCTTGATTGGTTTGTAGATGAGGGATTCACATTCCCTGAAATGCTACAAGCTCAAGGGCAAACAAAGTTGATGGAGATGAAGGGTAGCTTTTACCCTAGATTGGTAAAAGTATTTAATACTTGTGCCAAGGCAAGCATGGATGGTGTTCTCCGCTCCCAAGTGAATGGAGTGGCCATCAAGATTGATGACATTGAGTGGAATGCAGTGGCTGGCATCTCTTGTGGAGGTGTTAGAAGGTTTGAAGAAGAAATAAGAGGATATTCAAAGATGGATACATACAGGGGTATGTTGTTGGATCCACAGGCTCAATTAAGGAACAAATTAGGGGTTGATAACATGACTGGTGAAGATAGGCTTCTTTACTACATCATTACCTACATCCTTACAACAAGTGGTAATCTATCACTTGAGATTTAAGAACACTTTAATCGATTACAAGATTATGGTAATCGATTACACTACACAAAATCACAGAATGGACTTCCTGTGATAATCATTTATGGCATGATGGTAATTAATTACTTGGAAATGTTTTCAAAGAAAGACTTCCTGTGATAATCGGTTACATTACAAGTTAATCAATTACATTGTTCATAAGTTTTTTCTAGAAATCTCAAGAACACATTAATCGATTATTTGAGTTAATTAATTGATCACATAAGTGAATTAATCGATTACATTAGTGAATTAATCGATTACTGACAGTTAAAAAAGTTTTCTATAAATAGATTAAGCTTGTTTTAAAAAATAGACACCACGAAATATCAAAGGATTTTCATAAGCTTTCCGAAGAAAGAAAATATTCAAAGCGTTATTCTATGTAAGTCCCTCAAATCCTCAAGCTTCAAGATTCCTTTTGAGGATTTCTTTTTGGGCAAAGTTTCTAAAGAATATTTTGGAGAGAAAGTTCTGAGAAAGTTTTCTTTTAACCTTGATTCCAATTTAGTAATCTTTTGCATACATCTATAGCGGATCATCAGGTGGTTTCTCTCCATACAACTTGTTTGTAATCTCTTTATAGAATTTTTGTTTGTGTAACTATAGCAATAGTGTTTCTTAAAACTTGTTTAGAATAGGTGTTTCTAGAGGGAAGAATAGAGAAGGGTTTTCTCTATGTCTTGATCACTAAGGAGTCTAAGTGAGTTAGATTTCTTGTTCTTGATCTAGGTTTGATTGAAAGTGATTGCATGAGCTTGTAAGAAATAGATTGTTAATAGTGGAACTCTAACTACTTGGTTAAAAGAACAAGATATAGCTTCTCTAGGTTGAGAAATGTGTTAGAGTTAGGGGGAGCTCAAGAGGATCAAGAAGCTGAGTCTCGAAGGCTACAAAGTATTTAGGCTTTTTTACATGCCAAATCAATTTGATTGGTAGTTGTAATTTATGTAGGAGATGAAACTTCCTATGATCCATTGAATAAAGCTCATACATGGTTTTGCATTCATGTTTTCATAAAAGCATAAGTCTTGTGAAAAAGCTTTTATGAAATAAAGAGTTTTCATGATTGCATAAAAGCCAAAGTGTTCAATGTTTAAATTTTTGGAAAAATAATTTTTCTCTACTTTAATCGATTACGAGCAAATGGTAATCTATTACTTAAGCTTTCAGGAACACTTTAACCGATTACAAGAATATGGTAATCGATTACACTTCACAAAGTCACAGAAAAGTCTTCCTGTGACAATCGATTATGATAGTGCTGTAATCAATTACTTGACAAGTGTTTAGAACAAAGACTTCCTGTGATAATAGTGAAAAAGCTTTTTTGAAATAAAGAGTTTTCATGATTGCATAAAAGCTAAAGTGTTCAGTGTTTAAGTTTTTGGAAAAATAATTTTTCTCTGCTTTAATTGATTACGAGCAAATGGTAATCTATTACTTAAGCTTTCAGGAACACTTAAATCGATTACAAGAATATGGTAATTGATTACACTTCACAAAGTCACAAAAAAGTCTTCTTGTGATAATCGATTACGATATTGCTATAATCGATTACTTGGCACGTGTTTAGAACAATGACTTCTTGTGATAATCGATTACATTGGGAATTAATCAATTATATTGCTCATAAATCTTTTCCAGAAATTTCAAGAACACATTAATAGATTAAATGTGTTAATAATCGATTATATAAGAGAATTTAATGTATCACATTATTGAATTAATCGATTACTGATAGTTACAAACATTTTTTTATAAATAGTTGTTGGGTTTTTTTAAAAAGAATAACGAAATATCAAAGAATTTTCATTATCTTTTTGAAGTAAGAAAAGATTCCAAGTGCTAAACTCTGTTAGACCCCCAAATCCTCAAGCTTCAAGATTTCAAAAGAGGATTTCTTCTTGGGCAAGCTTTCAAAAGAAGTTTTCGAAAGAAAGTTTTGAAGTAACTTCTTCCACCTTTTAATTCAAGTTTGGTAATCATTTGCATACATCATTACTAGATCATCAAGTGGTTTCTTTCTTTACAATTTAGTTGTGAATTCTTTTGAGTTTATTTTTGTGTATTAATAATAATAGGTTTCTTAAGGCTTTTCTAGGATAGGTGTTCCTAGAGGTAAGAGTAGAGATAGGTGTTCTTTATGTCTTAATTATAGAGATTCTAAGTGAGTTAGAGATCTCATTCTTGATCTAAGTGTGATTAAGAGTGGTTGTATATAGCTTGTAAGTACAATTTTTTATTACTGGAACTCTAACCTTTTGTGGTTAGAAGAACTGGATGTAACTTCTCAAGGTTGAGAAGTGAACCAGTATAAATTCTTGTATTGACTACTTCTTTCTAATCTTTTCTTGTTGTTATAATTTGTCATTCATTTGTGATACATTTCTTAATCAACAATAAAAAAATTTCTTGATTGAATTCTTTGAGTAGTGGTGTTTGATTGGTTGGAACCTTTCTTGGACTGTTTGTGATACGATCTTGATTACTCTGATTGTTTAAAGAATTTTAATTGTCCAAGATCAACCAATTCACCCCCCCTCTTGGTTCTTGTGTGTTGTTCATACTATTTTCAAAATGAATTAGTATAAATCTTAGTATTGACTAAACAATCAACCAATTTTGTTGCTCTTCCACTGGTGATTATCATGGAAGGCTAAACAATCAATCAATCTAAGGATCCAATCCAAGCAAGGAAGAATTTGAGTTCTAATTTAGTATTTCAATCTCTATGTGAATGTTCATCTTCTTTTTCAATCCTATTTTCGATTTTCATGATTATGAATGTGCTTAGGATTGAAAATGGATTAGGTTAGGAATTCATTTCCTAATTTAGATTTTAATCATAGATTGTATGAATGATAACTCAATCTAATTTGTGATTTCAATTAATTTAGGAGTTAATTTGATTGAACTACTTCTAATGACATTGGCTGAACTTTCACAATATAACCATTATCTATAAAACTATGATAATTCAAATGTCTTGGTTTGGTGAATTGGATTGATGCTCTTGAATCTGTTTCACAGCCTATTTCATCAATTCTGTCAATTTCTCCACTTTCTACATTTGTGTTTGTGTTTTTGCAATTTACGTTCATTATATGCAAACCAGTTGTTGAAATTCCCAATGTTGTTTATAAGTTGATTGAGTTCAGAACCAAATTGAATCATATCTTTAAGTTGACCTAGATTATTCCTGTACTGTAGAATTTGAAAACAGTATAAACACACACAATAACCAAGAGGGGGGTAAATTGGTTCAAACTTGGTCTTTTAAAAATCTTTAAAGAATCAGAGTAATCAAGATTATATCACAATTGAACCAAGAATGCTCCAACCAATCAAACCACTCAGCTCAAGAAAGTAATCACAAAAACCCCACTTGTGGAATAAGAAAGATAGCACCAAAGAATCACAGATTAAGACAGCAAGAAAAGATTAAAGGAAATAGTCAACACAATGGTTTATACTGGTTCACTTCTCACCCTTGAGAAGTTATTTCCAGTTCTTCCAACCACAATGGTTAGAGTTCTGCTAATAACAAAAATATTCTTACAAGATTTTATACAATCACTCTTAATCAGACCTAGATTAAGAATGAGACTTTGAACACCTTAGAATCACTATGATCCAAGACATAGAGATCACCCACCTCTACTCTTATCCCCTAGGAACAATTATCCTAGTAAAGCTCTAAGAAATCCTATGTTATTAATACAAAAAGAATCTCAAAAGAATACACATAAGAGTGTAAAGAAAGAAACCACTTTTGATCCAGTAAATGAAGTATGCAAATGATTTACCTAACTTGGATTGAAAGATGAAAGAAGTTGTTTCATAACCTTCTTTATATAACTTCTTTTGAAAGCTTGCCCAAGAAGAAACCCTTATTTGAAATATTTGAATCTTGAGGATTTTGGGACTTTAACAGAGTTAAGCACTTGAAACCTTTTCTTGCACATAAAGCTTATGAATGAAATTTGTAATTTCACTATTATTTTCCAAAACACCCAACAATTATTTATAGAAATCAGTTTGTAACTGTCAGTAATCGATTAAATCGCTAATGTAATCGATTAAAACCACTAATGTAATCGATTGTTAACAAGTTTAATCGATTAAACTATTCTTAAGCTTTCTGGAAAATTTTATGAATAAAGTAATCGATTATTTCTTCATGTAATCAATTAACACAGACAGTCTTAGTTTCCAAATACTTGCCCATTAATCAATTACCACAAATCCTAATCGATTAACACATGAAGACTTTTCTGTGACTTTGTGAAGTGTAATCAATTACCGTTCTATTGTAATCGATTAAAGTGCTCTTGAAAGATGTAGTAATAGATTACCACAAGTTGGTAATCAATTAAAGCAGAAAAAAATGTTTTTCCAAAACCTTAAACTTTGAACATGTTGCGAATTCAGCAAGTGTACCGTTCGTTTCAAGTAATAAAGTGAGTAAGTAAAGTATCGTCTCCACAGGGATTGAATGCAATCTTATCGCAACTTATTATCTTAGAAATGGGAAGACAAATAATAAGTTTGAAGAGAATATGGTTGTATTTTAAGAATTACGCAAATTAAATAAATGCCAGAAAATTAGCGAGAATTCAAAAATGAATTTAAATTAATTATTATGCCGTGATGAGAAATAATTGTGGCCAGAGCACATTCCCATTTGTTCCCTACCTTCTTTACTTGGATTGGTTATTAATTTCAACTACGTCTAATTGTTCAGAGAATGTATTTCCATATAATTAGTTAAATCCTAATCCCTTAGTAATTTAAACCTTTAACCCAATTAGAAATCCTAATTCCTTAGCAATTCCCTATCAAGCTAAGCATTAAGAGAATATATCATATAAATTCTGCAATCATACATTCCTATCCCTAGGCAATGAAAAAACTGTTATTTTACTGCTTTCAGAAATTAGCGTTCCAATATCCCTATTGTAAACTCTAACCCTCATAACTTTACTAGAATGGCCAAAGCTAATAAAGAATAATCCAATGAAGAACAAAGTAAAATAAAACAATTATCAGAATTTCATTTTAATACCAATCAAGTTATAGAGGAGTTCACATTGGTTCTGGCTCTAACCACAATAAGAGAAGTTAGCCAGACATGTTCATAACTAACCTTAAGGGCCAAACTAACATGTATCTAGAAGAGAAATACAAAGAAAATAGAAGAAGTATGAACTGCTCCGTCTTCCTTTGATCTTCTCGTACTGACTCCAATCTTCTCCCCGCTGTTCTTCTCTGCACTTCTGTGTATCCCCCGCCCAAAAAGTGCCTCCTTACTTCTCTAACACGTTCATATAGTTAATTAGAGTAACAAGAACTTTTTTCCCCAGCTATTTTCATGCCAAATCATTTAAAACAGGAAACTGCGTAACTGTGGCACGACTAGCGTGGGATCTCACGCTAATCGCGTGAGATGGTCGTGCTGAGAGTTCCTCCAAACATGCTGGCGCTAACAGCGTGGCATCTCATGCTAATTGCGTGAGATGTTCGAGCTGAAGGTTCCTTCTGACAAGCTGGCGCTATCAGCGTGGAGGCTGGCATGGATCGCGTGGCATGTTCGAGAGCACAGGTTGCTTCTTTTTGCTTCTTTCCCTCTCTTGTTGGTTCCTAAATAACAAAAGTAATAATAAATGAGATAATAACTAAATAAATAAATAAACTTAACTAATTCTAGCCTATATTACTAATTATTGAATGAATAATTAATCAGCTAACCCTAAAAACTAATATATGCTAGCAGCATATCAAATAATTCCCAGATTTAGATATTGCTGTCCTCAGCAATAAACATAATTTCAAGATGGAAAACAAGGATCAACAATCAAACATAACATCACATTTAACAATCATAGAATCACAATGCTGAGTAGAATCGATTTCCACATCAAAATCTCAACAACACTTTTCAATTCCATTAACTGTAAGAGTCTCACTTGAGTACTCCTCACCCAGATATATGTAATTCACTCAACACTGAAGTGTATAAGGGTTATTATAATCACTCAATCCAACACCGTCATAGCACTACCATAAGCGTGATCATATTCTCAAGTTCCTGAAGATAAGAAACATAAATGCATGCACCACTGATCAAAAGGTCTTTATAAGGTTGTAACTTGGCCTGGCTTAGGGGTAGGAAGATTTCTGGATAGTAGCTAAGTTAAGATTGGATTTAGATAGAAATTTCCCAAGTCCACTCAGACAAAATATAACTTATTCACTCTCATCTCTTAATGAGGAATTGCATTTAGATCCACCAGCTGGTATTTCAGACTTGTTATTTCCCAACTGAATTATTCACTAGATTTGGTTTTTTTTTTTTTAAATATCTGTTCTGTTGGCACTTCAACACCCAACCATAATTATCTTCTTGGGTAACTTTGTCTTTCCTCTTACCCTTTCTTTCCTTTCCTCTGGGTATTCATCTTTCTATTTTCCGATTTCTAGTGGTCTTGGTTCTAATTCTTTCTTCCTCCAATCTCAAATAGGGTAGTCAAGGTATATGTTCTAAATGTCAGGTATATGAATGAAAAAGGTTTAGGCTCAAATGGGTAGCAATGGAAAAACTGAAGGTAAGTCAATTTGGCCCTAGCTTCAAAGAATAAACTACCTTAATCATATCAGAATATACATGCATCCAGAGAAATAGAGCAAGTTCTAGAGTACTATCAAAGTGAGGTCTCTCATTCAAAAATAATTCTGTATAGGCTCAATCCTCACAAGCTATAGTCTCAAGCTAGACTCTGTTAACTTCATATCAAGCATCATTTCTTATTTCAAAATGAACATCAACATACCAACAATCACAATTCCAATCATGTTTCATGCAATCCATGCCATATTTCATCTCACTCATGCTTTCTGACAGAAATATCCAATTGATCACTGATTTCAACAATTCTAATTCTGAGATGTATAAAATATACTCTAACACCTTATTCCATCAATTAACTAAAATTAAACTAATAACTAAAATTTAAAACCACTAAAACTTAACAATTAAAGACATTAAAACAAAATTTTTTGTTAGACATCCTTTGTCTCTTAAATGTGATTCTTCAAATAATGCGTATGCGCCCCATTCCCATATTTAGAAAATTGTTGTCCCTAGCAACAACTAAAAAGGATTATGCGCTACTAGAATAATCACGTATGCATTATTTGAGAAATTACAACCAAAATGAAACATTAATCCAAACAGAACACACTCACAATCAATTTAATCATAGAACAACTACCACAAATTCATCAAGCATTCAAATGTTTAACTGCAGTAATGTAAAGGTACTGAAAATTAAAAACAAGAAAAATAAAATCAAAAACAAGAAAAACTAAATAGTCCTAGTCTATCACTCCTCTCCCTCCATCGTCTCATCCTCAGCAGCCTGAGATGGGTCAGGGTGGTCTGCTGTTGGCTCTGTAGGGCTGGAGGGTCCTGGAGGAGTAGGAACTGGTGGTGTCGGTGATCTGTGTCCAACTGGCGACTAAGAAGATGGTGGTGCACGCGGATCCTGAGGCTGGTATCCTGTGTAATCAACACCCCGCTGTCTACAGAGGTCCTCTAACAGCTTGGTATGATACTCCAGCTGAGTCTGAATGAAAATGTAGCTGGGGGAGTCCTCATAGACCAACTCATGTCTGGGTGCCCTCCGTGTAGAAGAAGAAGATGAAGTATACTGTGGTGGAGGTGGGGTAGGAACCTGTGGCTGAGGGTCATCAAGATCAGGTACCCCACGTGGACTCCGAGCGGCGAGCTCCTCTGTAGATAGCTTAGAAGATCTGATCAACTGCTCCTCCGTGGCGCTCTCCATCGCATCTAAATAGGTCTTGTGGCTCATGACGGAAGCGATCCGAACATCCATCGGCTCCTCGTCAGGGATCTCTACACCAGCTCGGCGGCACAAATGCGAGATGAGGGAAGAATGACCCAGCCAGGACTTACTACTGCCGTCCTGAATCATGTGGAGGATCCTGCTGGACAATATCTAAGACATAAAGAGATTACCTTCACCCCGTATCACGTATAAAAGGGTGGCTCGCTCCAGATTCACATCAGTCATGTTTGTGGGAGGAATGACTGTGTGATTCACAAATTGGTGCCAAAAAGCTGCATCGCCCACCAAATCGTGTTTCCTTAGCTTCTCGGGCACATATTCTAAGCCGGCCTTCGTCTTCCAGGCTGTGTATAAACCTGTGATCCCATGTCTGATCCGATCGGCTAGCTGAGGCATATCATCCCTGTACATCTTACTGTAGACGTCAGGCTGCATCCTAAGAAAAAGGTGAGCGAACTCGCAGCAGGAGAAGGGAGAGTAGTTGGTATCTAGGAATCTCTCTATAGTCTTGTGGTCAAAAGGAACCTGGACTCCCCGCACCCAGCTGATCCTTCTTTCAGCAACTATTTCTCTGTCGACGTTAGCCAAAAACTCCTTCAGAATAGAGCTGGAGCTCAGCTCAGGAAAGCTCACCAATTGCTGTCACTGCCTCCTGGTGATCACCTCTAGGATTGGGGAATCCTCAAGTAGAGATTCCCATAAGATCTTCGTCTTTGGGATGATCTTCTTGGGCAAGTACCACTTATCAAACCGTTCTTGGCACTCCAAAGAATGGAAACGGGCTTCGTCGTAACCGGAAATGCGGGCCCGCTTGCTGCCTGATGCAGCTGTGCTCTTCTTCTTGCCCTTCTCTATTTGTTTACCCTGAAACTCAGAAAATATCAAATAAACTCATATGGCTCAAGATGAATTTGTAATACAAAAATGATATGAGTACTAGACTTTGACAATTCCC
>QARZ01038620.1:0-16093 GCA_013407115.1 Glycine latifolia
GGCAGCATTGTAGCAACCCGGCGAGACCACTTCTGAATCACACACAGAGTACACATTATCCTCTAACCCACGGCAATCGTCGCCGTCTCGAATAACCAAACCCTAACAACAATCCACCAATGCTTTCAAGAAAACCCTAACCCTATTCATGCTATCCCCCGCCTGCAAAATCAATACCCAACAACAGAGCCACGCGCAGAAACTTCAAAACCCTGAAAATTCAGACCCAAAAACACAAAAAAGAAAGGAAAAAAATCAAAATTCAAGGGGAGAAAAAAAACCCAATCGTCGCTCAGAGCTATGGAGAGCTTCAAGTACAGCGATTGTGACATGAATCGAAAGGGAATCGAGCACTTACAGATTCAATGTCCATTCGGGATAGGAACACGTTAACCGGTTAGGAGCTGGACTCGACTCATTCAACTCGGGTCGGTGCCTGTAAGAAAATGAGAGGAAAAATAAATACTATGGGAAACGAAATGAGATATGAAGAGAACGAAGAAATGAAAATAACAGTCTATAATAATACATACAGAGAATAGATACCAATTTTTTTAACCGCATTCTTTGTTTTTAAATTGCTCCCACTTTTCTCCACTCCCACAACTCCTTCAAACAAAGGTTACTCGCCCCTTCATGTTATTCTTTTCTAATTTTTCTGTTTTATGCAGATAGAATAACTTGCAAAGACAATAAGGTTGTGAAATTGTGATTCCTTTCTTCTTTTTTTATCGACAACGTTATTTGGATATGTATAAATACATATAACCCATTAATTAATTTTTCCCTTTGTGTCTTTGTTTTGGACACCTTTTCTAGAAGTAGATACACAAGGTTGCAACTAACAAGTATGCAAGTCTAATACTATCAAATGATTATTTGATGGGTATGTATTTGTCTTTTTCCTTTTTTTTTAAATAAGTCTTGTTTGCTTTACTTTTTGTCGTATATTTTTCACTCATCCAAGGATACATCAAAGTCCAATCTAATTTTACTTTCTGGCAAATTGGGGAAAAAGAAAAAACTTTGCCCTGAAGAATTCGATGGGAATGAGAACAAAAAGAGGAAAGAATTTTACAGGAAGAAAATGATGATGATGAAACTTCTGGAGATGGAATTGTGCAGCAAGAAAAACATTATTTTGTTGATGTTAAAGTCTAATTATTTGTTTTTGAAAGCATACTTGTCCCGTGTAAATATATATATTTTTTGTTTTTTTTTGTTTGATGATTTTTTGTATGGTTGGATTAAGTATGATAGGTACTTGATCTCAATATTTCATTATCATTTTTCTTCCTATAAATTATCTTATATTGATATGCACTTTTTAGTCGAATTTAAAATGTATAAAGTAATTGTTTATCTATAATAACTTTTTTAATTAACTATAAACAAATATGTAGAGTTATTTTCTTCTTATTCTCTCAATAATATATGAAAACATTATAATGGTTATAACCCATTATAAACTTGGAGGTGGAGAGTGGAGTGTGATGGCATTCATGTTATCCACTCATTCCTTTATTTTGAAAATTTAAAATTTATAAAACAATTTATTATAATCAACTATGTCATCTTATTCCTTAATTTACTCTCAATAACTGTATAACACCATGATATACGTTTTGTTTGTTTTTTCATTATTATCCACTGATTCCAATTATTTTTTCTTCTCATTTTAACTTTTCATTTCTCCCGTGAAAATATTTCCAACAAACATGAAAATCCATTCACAACAATGATGAGGACAAGTGAATTCTAGTTATTAGTTCAGCACAAAAACAAGCTTTCTCTATTTCACATAAATCATGTGTGAGCATCTTTATTATTTTTTGCTGTGTCTTCTTGATTTTCAATCACTAGATTTTTAGAACATTACTTAAAAAGAATTTACAGTGTTTAGAACAAAAGTCTGAATGTTTAGAAAACCAAGGAACAGTGAGCTTTATCTTTTCTTATTTCAATTTTATATTCCACCCATTATAATTGTTGTTTCTTAGAATAAAAAAATGCTGTGTTATATATATATATATATATATATATATTTGGATGGCCGCTAGATGCTCCCGATGTCTGGGTGGATTTATGCATGTGCTCCCAAAATAGCATAATTTGATTGATGAGTTTGCTTTCATTCATCCTGGTTATAGATTAGTTTTATTTTTTCAATTAGTTATTTAATTTTCACTAACTATTTTCAGTTTGTTTGTTTGTTTGTTTTGATGATTGCATTACTTTGTTTGTTATATTTTATACTAATCTTATTCCACATTAATTTGCTATAGGGCATGGCTTGCCCTTATAAGTGAAGAAGATATCATAGCATCTTATTGGCAAAGAAATTTGGGACTTCTGATCTTCACTTTTTGAGCTACAAGATTTCTATTTTATTAGCCATGGAATTTAATTACAAAACCAAAATTTGAATGGAAATGCCACATCTTTTATTATTATCTAAAATACTTATATTTCACATCTTTTATCAACCATTTTTTGTGAGTTATATATGTTTTATTTGTAATTTACATACTTCTATAATCAATGTCCATAGAAAAAATCTATCAACATCTAGATGTAATTTTATCAACATGTATATAAAATTCTTCTCTTCTTTAACCTCTAATTAATTGTCCATTACCCTTAGAATAAAGGCCAAAGAAGGTAGCTTCACAAGATTTTACTATATTATTCTTATGTGACAATGTATATTTGTAATGGAAAAATAATTATGTACTTCACATTATTAATACAGTGTTTTGAATCAAATACTAATGCCAGCTCTTAATCTTTCTCTATTCGAGCAAAAAGAGAGTAGAGGTGTAGTTTAGAATTTTAAAATTATAAAAACAAATTAGCATATTTTAAATATAATTTGAAACTTTAAAATTCAAAAACTTTGTCAGGTTTAAAATAATGGTAGTTTATTATAATATCCCATAAGAGAGTAATGTGGTAGTTTGAAATTTTAAAACTAAAAATTGACAGTTTTTAAATAAAATAATAGTTTGAAAATTTATAATTAAAAAATAGCAGTTTTTAAATAATAGTGATTTACGTTATTCAAATTTAAAACTATAAAATGAATAAGAATAATTTATTTAGTGGGAGAATCTATTTCCCACCAAATTTTCCTTGGACCAAAGATATTCAAGAATTACAAACAAGATTAATCTCATCTCTTACCAAGTGAGTTGAGAAATATATGTGATATTTGACTTAAGATAAAAAAAACTAAAAATGTGAAGGAAAATAACTATTTATTTTTTCACTCAAAAATCAAATATGAAATATCAAACAATTTAAAGTAGAATAAATATTTAAACTCACTCTCAAATATTGTTGTGCATATAATTGTAAGGAAGAAATCAATAAAATATCTCTTATATTTAGATAAATAAAGAATGTGTTTGAGTGTGTGTAAATTTTTTTAAAAAATGACCATTTTTAAATAATAGTGATTTATTTATAAAAGTGAAGAAAAGAGTAGAGGTGTAGTTTGGAACTTTGAAATTAAAACAAAAAAATCATAGTTTTAAAATTATAGAGGTTTATCAAATCAGCCAATTAAAAAATATCAATCAATTTAACATAAAATAGATTACCAAAAATATCAAGGATACAAAAATAAAAATGAAAAAAAAAGCATGTACTTGAGTAAAAAAAATCTTGCAAACTAAAACTAATATATGTCAATAGATTTTCTTTTTTATCATGATATTGGTACAAAGTTATCTCTTCTGAAAAATCATCACAAATCTTCATTGAGAATGATAATTATACTCAAAGTAGGTATTATTCTTTCAACATAATATTTTCTTTTATTCTCAAAGATAAATATAAAGATTCAAACTTTAAACTAATTCATTAAGAGACACAAACAAAAAATGTACAAAGATAGAGAAGCATTGAGAAAAAAAATAAACTAAAAATAACAAATAGATAAAAAAACTTACATTTAAAAATTCATCAAACACAAAATAAATTATTCAATTAATTCATTACACATCAATAAATAATAAAAAATGATAATATTCTTCAAAATTATTTTATATAATTAGTGTAAACAATTTATGGTATTTTGATTTAAATAAATTTTAACACAAAAACACGTGATAGCGGAACAAAAAATGTGGCACAGTAACAATGTGTTATAAAAAATGGAATAAAACAATGTAAGTGAACCGGTGCGGGAAAGATTGGACCAGTGACGGTGAACCGAACCGGGTCGTAATCTAGTCCTTCTGCTTAACAACTTGAGGAGTTGCAGTGGTTACGATGGGACATAACTAGCCCCTCGTCATGTTCGTGACTTCCCGTTCAACTCGTCTTCGTCTTGTCTACTTTAGTAGAAGTAAAATATCTAGCTTATTTTATTTGTATACATGTATTAAAATTATTAACAATGAGCAATGAAATTTTGATGTCAGTCAAGTGTTTGAGAGGAGCAATGAGGTTTTGATATAACCTATAGGTATGAAATGTCTTCTATAGTAGTAAAATGGCGAGAAAGACAATTAAAGTAATTACTGATTTACTGTAGGCTGTGAATCAGATGATCAAGCCCTAAAATAGCTTTAGAACAAATAGAATATATTGATTTTTCTTGATATTAAATAAAAATATGTTGGCATGCAATTTATATTTAGAAACTCAAATGAAAAGTTGTATTTATGAGAAATAGTAAACATATAACAATGTAAAATGTAAATTAAAGAAATTTGGATTCACCCACACATACATATATATATATATATGTACCTGTGTGTGTGGGAAATGATTAATTTATACCAATAGTAATTTTTTCATAGTTATTTTTCATCTTCTTCATTTATTTTTTTTAAATTTAACGGATAAAATTAATAACTTATTAAAATTATTAAATGTCAATAAAAAAATAAAGGAAGAACATATATATATATATATATATATATATATATATATATATATATATATATATATATGTTGCACACCTCTTTCATTTTGTTTATTGTTTCATTGATAAGGTTATAATTGGTTTAAGGTAAATTGAGTTGGTTTGATTTAATTTACTTGAAGACTTATCTCAATAAAACTTAATTAAGTTTGATTAGATTTGGTTCATTATTTTTTACTATTGTAATATTCACTCCCTTTTTTCTAATTACATTTCCTTTTCCTTTTTTCGAAAATCAAATCACTTAAATAACTTTTTCTCTTCAAAAATCTAACTTTAATCCAATCTAGTTGCATGTATATATCAACTAAACAATACTCTTAAAAAAATATTGAGTAAACAGTAAATTAAATATAAACTGCATGATAAAAAGAAGCAATTATATTTCTTTTAACCTTTTGAAAATTGCAACTAATTTACTTAAATTTAATATCATGCTTTCCTCTTTAGCTAAGCCTAAAATGTCAAAAGTATTGCAAATTCTTTTACTCTTGTTCATGGAAATTAAACATTACTTCTTTTATCATTTCTTGTTAGCATTTTTACAGGGGATGCGATGCATCTGCATTGTTAAACGACACATATACTTTCACAGGCGAGAGGACAGCTTTTCCAAACGTTAATTCAGTGAGGGGCTTTGATTTTATAGACACTATAAAATCTCAACTAGAGAGTTCATGCGCTGATATCCTAGTAATTGCTGCTGTAAGTATATGGTCATTTTGGCAAAAAACACTACCTAACTACCCCATATAGGTATATATACGCACAATTAATTAATTAGTTCTTTTAGTTAAATAATCTTATTTGTAGATTAATACTATATATTATATATTATGCTAGAAATTAATTATATTGGCTAGAAACATTTTAGAAAAATGCCAGCAATAAAGCTTCTAACGCACTTTTTATAATTGGTAAAATTAATTATATTGCTCTATCTCTTATTAAACCTTCAGTTGGTAAGTGGAAAATTCATTAAATATACAAATGACAACCACATATAATGCAGCTGAAAATATCCACTAATGTAACATCCTAAATAATTCTATTTATTTATTTAATTACTTAATTATTTGATTATTTATTTTATTTTATTTTTATTTTATTCTTTTTTTCTTTCAATTAAAAATAGAAATTGAGATAGAAACAAAAGAAATTAAAAACAAAAGGAACTAGATATATACATACATCATATTACATGCCCTTCTATTTTACATCATCATATTCATACTAACTTTATTTTACTTAATTTCCAACATCATAGTGCTTCAAACATTTTTATTTATTTACAAAGTTCACAATCCCTCATTTAAACATAGTCTCCGGTATTATTCTTGTTCTGCTCGTAAGAAACAGAATGTACCCAGCAAGGTTTGCTGGGATTTGCTATGGGATCAAACTCTCCCTCTCTGAAGATGCCTATGGAGATGAAGCACCCCCAGGAAGATGATCACTGCCGGAAACAACACAAGTGGTGTGCTGTGTGTGCAGTGTGAATGGAAAAGAGAGAGTTAGGATTGTTGTGTACCTTTCACCATGAATGAAGCTGTATTTATAAGATGATACCTGGATCCTGGATAGATATTGTTGAGGCCCATTATCTTTTGTAAAGATATTCAGATTATCTAATATATGAACGACATTGGTTATGATTATATCTTCTGTTTTATCTTCTATCTTTTGGTGGTTGTCAAGTTTAAATATTTGAATGGGCCTATCCGTAACAGATGCCCCACAGCCCGGTTATCTAGCACTCTGGATGACTGGGATGTATTAAATGGATAGGTCCGAGCTATATTGAATCCAAGATCTTCATGCCGTCGTAGGTTACTATTATTGCCTCATGCCAGCATAAGTAGCTCGGTTTCAAGAAGCTTTTGAGAAGCGTTTCAATCTACTACCGAGCTATTTGTCGCCGAGATAAATTTCTTATGCTCGTCCCTTGCCGAGATAAGATCTCAACTTGTTTGACACGTTTCCAGTCAGTGCCGAGCTGTATCTTGTCTCTTCAGTAGCAGCTTAAAGTAATTATAACCATCGAAAAATGAAACGCCTCCTTTTTCATAAATGACGCATGTCCCGTTCATTTAATGTGGTTATTTCTTTTCACGCTGTAATCATTTCTGACTTTGATAGTGACGTTTTTGCCCCTGCACGTTCTTTCGTGTTCGCATACTGAAACGTTTTTTGATCTTTGGCGGTTTTTCTTAGGGCTTATACACATTTTCACTCATCTCTTTTCAGTCCTTCATCTTTTTCTCTGGTCTTTGCTATTTCCGCAGCCTACTTTCTTGCTTTGTGACTTCCCTTGCTTTGTTCAACATTTCACCAATCTTCCTTCTATTCCAGGTACTTTCAATTTCCTTCTTTCACACTCGTCTCTTTGCTATTATTTTTATCTGCTATTTTAGTTTATGCACATATGCTTTTCGTCTGTGGTTTCCTTTGGTTCTTCATTCTCTTTTCCCCTTTCTTTGCATCCTTACTCTCATACTCCTTCTCCATGAAATATTCTACGGAAGAAGAGGCACATATCCGTAAAACTGTCCCTCCACGTTCAGCATTTTGGTTTTTCGGTCTCCCTATTCCTGATGAGGAGAAAGAAAAATCCATTCTGCGAGACCCATTTGGTTCTAATAGTTCTAGAACCAATATTCCTAAACCCCTTGATCCTTCCATATTAGGGTTATCTCCTGGTTTATCCCAAACTGAACGTAGGGCTTCTGTTCAAACCCCCATATTTTTAAGCAATATTCCTTTAGGTATTTCCAGAAAAGATAATGTATCTGAACAACACTTTGAAACTCGATTCGAACCCTGTTCGAAATGTCTTGATGATTTTTTCTATTTCGCTAGCATTGATCACAATCATCAGGCCGATGTTATTCTTGACAACTGCCAGCATAACCCTATTATTGTCCCCAAACTTCCTTCTCAAAGAGCTATCCCCTTGACTCCAAGTGAATCAGATTTAGGGACCGAGGTACCGATTTCTAGCAATACCCCGGTGTCGGTCCAGACTTCATCAAATATTAGCTCTCTAAAGTTCAATTTCTCAGGTACTTTACTAATTGTCATTTTCCTTTTTTACTTTCGTAGGTAATCATGGACTCATCTCCTTTGGAAGTTATTGAGGAATCTTCTGCTGGGTCTCAATCTCAAACCATTTCTACTAGTCTATCCAATAAATATCCCTGGGTAACTCATGAGGTGTTACATACTACCTCGGTCTTAGACTCTGAAAGTGTTGCCACAATTCCCATTGGAATTCAAGAGGGCTTTAAAATTTGTGCTCCCTGTCCGGATGAGCCTATTTGCTCTTCTCGTGAAGGGAATAACCTTGATTTCTTCTTTTTTCATAAAGATGTAATAACCCGCTTAGGAGTTCAATTTCCTCTTACCGATTTTCAAATGCAAGTGTTAGATCACATATGCGTTGCTCCCACTCAACTTCACCCCAATAGTTGAGCGTTTATGCAGGCTTTTGAATTTTTGTGCCGAGAATTAGAAATTCCGTGCACACACCCTTTATTCTTTTATTTCTTCACCGTTCAAATTAGCCGATCCGGTAAGGAACCCGCCAACAGGAAAGGGTGGGTCTCATTCCGGGGTCGTAATGACCGTGGTCATGCCGACCGTCGGCTTTTTTCCTTGTTTGCCGAATCATTTAAGAGTTTTAAAAATAAGTTCTTTAAAGTCGTTGTTGACCCAAACCATCATCCTTTTTTCCTTCACAATTCGGATCCATTTAGCTGGAAATTTCCGCCATATTGGACTTCTGTTCATTATGATTTTCCTCCCTCTTTCTACTGAACCGATGAGGCCCAGATGTCAGATTCAGATTTGTGTTCTGCGACTCGTATAATGTCTTTCAAGGAGTCAAAGAAGCTTCCTCCAATAACTCATTATATTCAGCGTGGTTAGTTTGGAGATTATTTTTTGCAATTCCGGGATATACTTGGATAATAACTATTTATTTTTGCAACAATGGATTCTGCCCCCATTCTTCGGCCCGACCATCTCAAAGCCATTCATTCAAAGAAAAAGCGCAAGATAACTACGGATAAGCAACAAGCCGACAATCCTGCCTCCATCTCCTCCCCAGCTGACTCCACCCCAGTGATTAACTTGGAATCTTCGGCCCCCACTCCTCCACTGGCAACCAAGGTATCAACTGCCGAGCAGGTGCCGCCTACTGACCTTGCTGTGGCGGATGAAGTTTTGGAGCCTCAACCTGCTGATGCCCCCATTCCGCCTCCAGAACCTTCAATTCAATATTTTCAATTGGCTCCTCGCACTCTCTGGGAAAAAGGTGTTACCCAAGAGTTTTTCAACGTTGCTCGAGCACCAAAAAGATACTCTGATTTAGAGCCGTTCTTTGCAGCCGAAATGGAAGAGCTAAGTAATCTCGAGCTGGCTGCCTTAAAAACTGCCACCTTGGTTGAGAGTTTAGCATCTTTAAACAAGAAGCCATGCAGGGTGGGCGCCGATCTTGAGGCTTCTAAAAAGGAGAATGAGCAATTGTTAAAACAACTTGAAGTGGCCCGGAAAAATGAGGAGGTTTTGGGGGTTGTGAAGAGGGAGTTGGAGGTTGCTCGTATTGATCTGGAAACTTCCTGAGCCGAGGCGAAGGAGGCTCGAGACTCGGCGATGAAGATAACTTCCGATCTCGAAGCTTCCCGAGCTGAGCTTGGGACTTGCAAAACTGAACTAGAAACTTCCCGGGCAGGGATTGTTAAACTTGAGTCTGACCTTTGCACTGCTCGGACAAAAGCCCGGAAGGCTCTCGATCGCTGCAATCAACTGCTTGAGATGGATGACAGGTCGAGAGCTAACTTGGCAGAAACCAGCAAAGAACTCAATTTTGTGCGATCACAAGTATCTCGAACCGCGGAAGCATCTTTCAACAATGCCTTGGACCAGATCCGATTTCTAAATCCAGGGATTAAGCTGAACACTTCAGGTGCGCACTTTAGATCTTATATAGGTGGTGGCCAACTTTTAACCCTCTCAGATAGTGAGGAAGAAGATGAGCCCATCACAACAGATTTACCTAATGATCACCCTGGGGAAGGCATTTGAAGGGCCGGGATGCCAGTTTTATATGTAATTTTTCGTTGCTCTGAACAATTTTTAATTTCTGCTTTTGGTTTGCTCCTAACTTGAAACAATTTATTTAATGCATCTCGCTTTGAAGATCTTCATCATTACCGATTTGCTTATTCGGATACTACTTTGGTTCCAACGGCCAAGTGTTTTATTCGAATTACTTTGGCTCCAACGGCCGTGTTTTACTCGAAACGTTAGTTCGAATGTTGTTCTTGGAACCGAGTTCCTGTCCTAGCAACTATTTGATGTATTTCGTATTAATTTAAGGATATAATTCTTTCGATGTACTCGATGATTTATCCATGATTAAATACGCCGGTTTGATCAAGACCGAATTAATACATAATAGCGACTAGGCTCTCAAAATTGTGCACAATGTATAATATCCTTGATAGGATTTTATTTATTCTTCGAAGATTATTAAAATTCGTGGTATCAATGGAAAATTTATGCCGGGTTTATATTCCTCGGCTTGTTTAACCAATGAGAAACTCGTGAATATATGAAAAATTCGTGGTGTCAATGGAAAGTTTATGCTGGGTTTGTATTCCTCGGCTTACATAACCAATGAGAAACACTTGAATATATTGAAATTCGTAGTATCAATGGAAAATTTATGCCAAGTTTGTATTCCTCGGCGTATTTATCCAATGAGAAACTTATGAATACATAGATCACGATTTACGTGAAAATAATAATTTCGGGCTTATTGCCGGGAAATGTAATAAGAAAACTTCCACGATCTCGGGCTAATTGCCGGGGGATACGTGGGTGTCAGCTATAGTATCTCTTTAGTTTGTCGGCATTCCATGTGCGTTTGACCTCCTTGCCTTCCAAAGTTTCTAAAACGTAAGCTCCTTGCCCCAAGTTTTGGGTGACCCGATATAGTCCTTCCCAATTGGGTGCTAACTTCCCATCTCGGGCATTTTTGTTGCTGATGTCCGCACGTCGTAGTACGAGATCATCCTTCTCAAAGGATCTTGGTTTTACCCTTTTATTAAATTTTTGAGCCGAGGTCTTCTTCATGTGTAGATCTCGGTGGTGAGCTGCGATCCGGACTTCTTCTATCAAATCTAGTTCGGCAGCTAATGCCTTGTTGTTGTCTATATTCGATATTTGCCTCCTCCAAGATGGCTGGCTGATCTCAACAGGTATCATGGCTTCGCAACCATAAGTCATCCTGAATGGAGTCTCTCGGGTGGATGTTTGAGTCGTGGTTCTGCATGCCCACAAGACATAATAAAGTTGTTCGACCCAGTTCGGGCCGGCCTCTTGCATTCGTTTTTTCAATCCATCCAGAATGACTTTGTTCGCCGCTTCCGCCTGACCATTAGACTGTGGGTGCTCTACTGATGCAAAGTGGTGTTTTATGTGGAGTCCAGCCATCATTTCCTGGAATCTTTTATCTGTAAATTGCGTTCCGTTATCGGTGACTATTTCTGCCGGAATTCCAAATCTTGCTATAATACTGCGTTCAAAAAACTTTTGGACACGGGCCGAAGTGATGGTAGCCAGAGGCTCGGCCTCAATCCATTTAGTAAAGTAATCCACGACTACTATTAGCCATTTCATTTGGCCTTCCGTTGCTTTAAATGGTCCTAAGAGGTTCATTCCCCATTTGAAGAAAGGCCATGGTGCTGTGATTAATTTTAACTCGGATGGAGGAATCCATAATATCCGCGCATGTTTTTGACAGGTGTCACATTTCTTTACATGCTCTGCTGCGTCCGCTTGCATCGTCGGCCAAAAGTATCCGGCACGAAGGGCTTTTAATGCCAAAGCCTTTGCTCCCATATGCTGGCCATTAATACCCTCATGTATCTCGGTAAGTACATACTCAGTTTGGTCAGAGCTTAAGCATAATAATAACGGGGTATGCAGTCCTCGTCGATATAGCTCACCGTCAACGATCGTGTACATGGAAGCATCTCGGGTTAGCCTTTTTGCTTCTATTTTGTCATCCGGTACTATCCCTTGTTCCAAATAGTTTATGATCGGCCTCCGCTAGTCTTCAGCTATTAGGACCACCATAATGCATGCAGGTTGTGCGAGTTCTTGTTGGATGACTGTTCTGTGATTACCTGTTCCTTTCGTACTTGCTAGCTTCGATAATATGTCGGCTCGGGTATTTTCTTCTCTTGGAATATGGGCTATGGTGAATTCATCGAATTCAGCTATTATTTCTTTAACTTTAGCAAGATATTTTGCTAACAGAGGGCCCTTGGTTTGATACCGCCCTTCGATTTGTGCTGAGACCAATTGTGAATCAGTGAAGACATTTACCTTTAGTGCTCCCTGTTCTCTAGCCTGGTTTAACCCAGCAATCAGTGCTTCATATTCTGCTTGATTGTTAGACGTCAGAAAATTGAGCTGTAGTGATTGCTCGAGTGATACTCCCTCGGGATTTTCAACAATGATCCCGGCTCCGCTTCCTTTAGAATTAGACGACCCATCAACATACACCTTCCACACATTATTTGTTGATTGGGTGGAAAATGCCGGGGTCAATTCTACTATGAAGTCGGCCAAAGCTTGAGATTTGATTGCATTGCGAGCTTCATATTTGATGTCGAACTCGGATAACTGAATGGCTCAATTCATCGTCCTCCCGGCTAAGTCCGGCTTGTGTAGTACCTGTCGGATAGGCTGATTTGTTCTTACCACTATGATGTGGCTTTGGAAATATGGACGAAGTCTCTTAGCCGTGGTGAGTAAAGCGAAAGTCACTTTTTCGAGCTTCTGGTAACACAGCTCCGAGTTCTTTAGAGCTCGGCTTACAAAGTATATTGGCAACTGACACTTATCCACTTCTCGGACCAGAACTGCGCTTATGGCTTCTTCCCCTACTGCAAGGTACAGGATAAGAGTTTCTCCATGTTCTGGCTTCGAGAGAACTGGGGGTGAGGCCAGACATCTTTTTATTTCCTGAAATGCCTCTTCGCATGCTTGATTTCATCCTATCTTGGCTTCCTTTTTTAGTAACTTAAAGAATGGTAAGGCCTTTTCTGCGGCTTTTGGAAGGAACCGTGTCAAGGCCGCCATCCTTCCTGTTAATTGTTGGATTTCCCGTTTATCAGTAGGAAATTGCATGTCGAGTACGGCTTTGCATTTATCCGGGTTTGCCTCTATTCCTCGGTGTGTTAACATGAACCCTAAGAATTTCCCGGCTTTCACCCCAAAAGCACATTTCAGGGGATTCAAGCGGATACTGTGCTGTCTTAGCTTGCAGAATGTTTCCTCCAGATCTTGAATGTGGTCTCCTTCTTCGCCTGTTTTAACAATCATGTCGTCGATATACACTTCGATATTGCGTCCGAGTTGGTCAGTGAAGAAATAAATTTCAACGCATTATGGATGGAACGCTGATTGTTGTCTAATTCTACCTCGGCATTTGATGGTGGAATACGAGCTGGTGGTATCGCTGGAGAGGAAGCGGTATGGGACGCCGCGTCTTCTGCTACCACGTTCTCCAGACTCGCATTCCCGGGTGGTGGTGCCTCATGTCCAGCGATCTGATGGCTTCTGGTGTTAACCATTGTGAATTGGTGGGATTCGAAATTTATCGTCCCCACAGACGTGGGTTCGTTCCCCACAGACGGCGCCACTGTTCTGCTCGTGAGAAATAGAATGTACCCAACAAGGTTTGCTGGGATTTGCTATGGGATCAAACTCTCCCTCTCTGAAGATGCCTATGGAGATGAAGCACCCCCAGGAAGATGATCACTGCCGGAAACAACACAAGTGGTGTGCTGTGTGTGCAGTGTGAATGGAAAAGAGAGAGTTAGGATTGTTGTGTACCTTTCACCATGAATGAAGCTGTATTTATAAGATGATACCTGGATCCTGGATAGATATTGTTGAGGCTCATTATCTTTTGTAATGATATTCAGATTATCTGATATATGAACGACATTGGTTATGATTATATCTTCTGTTTTATCTTCTATCTTTTGGTGGTTGTCAAGTTTAAATATTTGAATGGGCCTATCTGTAACAATCCTCTTCACTGAGTACGATTATGGAGTCTGTGACCGGATTCGGATACATAGGAGTAAATTGAAAGAACAGATCGGCTAAATTAAAATCTTCGCTAAACACAGAGATTGGAAAATGGGCGCCGAAGTAAATATGAGCACGCAGAACAGGCTGCATAGTTACTACATAACAGTTTCTGACTTCATCCCCATACCATGCAATATCCAGTGCGTCAAGAAATAGTATGATTGAAGCCATCTAAAATAAAACATTAAATAAATCTAGTGAGAAATAAATTTCTCAGTAGGCAAATCTAAACCATCAAGCATGTTAGAAAGGTTAGTAATTAAATCAGCATATTTGAATAAATACATAAAATGCTTCAATGATGGAATGAATGCATGAAATAAAATGGTCACAGGTGCACATGACCTCTACATATGTACAGTATGTAGGAATGCTGCGGCCGTCTTACGCTAATCATGCATGAATTTCCATGTATTAGCACCTGATCTCTTGTAATATCATAGGCCCGGTCTCCAACATTCGAAACTCGGGTCATTCTTAAAATCATAGGTCCGGTCTTGAAACCCGGATCAATCTCATTCATACAAAAATTCATAATATAGGGAAGATATTACTCTTCTTCCATAAAGCAAGGTAGTTAACATTCATACCTTGTCCAAGTAAAATTGTACCAACTAAAATAAATTTAATATTTACGAGCTGCCAATCTTATACCAATGCTTTGTTATACATGGATTAATATATATATATATATATATATATATATATATATATATATATATATATATATATATATAACCAAGACCGGATTGGTGAAATGATTTCCTCATGTATAATTATCATAGAAATATATTAAACACTTTCCTCGTAATAATTATAACCTATTAGGTTACTTCCAGTTTAGTTAATACATGTATATATATACATATACATATATATATATATATGTATGTATATAAGTATATATATATATATATATGAAACCGGGATGACCTGCATGTTAGGAACACAATTGATACGTGGAAATCTGGCATGGTCTTGAGTAGATAAAGATGCTATATCTAAATAGATATATAAGTATATATATATATATATATATATATATATATATATATATATATATATAAGAATGAAACCGGGATGACCTGCCGGGTTGCTCAGGCGCGTGTATGGTAAGAGGGTTGAGATGCCGGGATCTAAGTAAGTATAATTTGGCAGTGCGTAGGTGCCGAGGTGCTTTGGGGTATAGTAGGGGTTGTAGTTTAAGAAGGACCGAGATTCCGAGGTAGATAAGTGAGCATAAGTCGACTAGAAGTTCCGAGGTGGTTGCAACCCCGGTGGTGCGGTATGGGGTATGGCCGAGCTTGCCGAGTTGTGTATGCCTAGTAAGTGAAGTTCACCGGAAACGAAATGGATGTATGATAAGGGAGTGGGACTCGGTAAGTGCAGAGGTTTAAAGATGCAAGTGTGTAAATAAAGTGAGTGGAATCCGGCAAGTGTGTAGGTGGCCGAGGTAGTTATGGCCGGACTTGCCGAGGTGCTTTCGGAGTTGCCGGGGTGTGTCCATAGCATATGGGATGGCCGGTTTTGCCGAGTTATGTATGCATAGTACGTGAAGTTCCCCGGAAAATGCAGAAGAGCCGAAGTGCAGTGATGCTAAGGAAGATGCCGAGATGTGAGTAATGTAAAGGAGTAAGCATGATTCCCGAGTTTCATACGTAAGTAGCCTTGTTCTATTATCCTAATATTCAAGTTTCGTATACTATTCTATTATTAAAAAGTTACGTACGGATCATTTATGCTTTTAAAAGTGGGCCCAATTTTGACACTGCAGAGGCCGAGGTCTTGTAGACCGTCACTACCATCCTAATATTATATTTATGTATTCCTTTAGTTTAAAAGAAGTGAAGGTAACAGCACTTACGTTCATAATTAGCCTTTTCTATTATCCTAATATTTAAGTTTCAAATTTACTTCCTACGTATTGTTTATGCTATTCTCCCTTTAAATCCCAAAAAGTATTATTAACAATATTTATAAACTATT
>QARZ01038636.1:4070-15028 GCA_013407115.1 Glycine latifolia
TTTCAAGCGCTAATCTTCACAAAATATCCTATCCCAAGCTGTAGATCCTGAAGCACAACAACTTCTACACAGAACCCTAATTACTTGTCGGCCGCGCTTCGAATTCGGCAGGGCTTCGCTTCAGAGAAATCAACACCCACTTTCTAGAGAGAAGGCAGAGCTATTTCTAGAGAGAAGGCGCAATCCTTAAATGTGATTTTAAGAGGCAATATATAGGGACCTGGGGCACCCTAGCACGCCTAGCCAGGGCGTGTTTAAACACGCCTAGGCAGGGCGTGTTAGGGTGCCCCAAATTCCTAAATAATGCCTCATTTGCACCTTTTTTCTAATTAAATATTTAATTTGTATTATTTTTAAATTTTTGCCTAATATGTGTGACTAACTTATTTACATAGGAAATTAACAATGTAAAAAAAATTCATTAATACATTTTAATAATTATTTGAATCAAATAATTTTTTTAAATAATTATTGTTTCAATTTTTAAAATGTATTAAAACAAATTTTATTCTTTATTTTAATATTATTAATTTTTTATGTGAATAAAATAGTGACACATGTTATCAATCACTTGACATCCACATGTTTTGTCTAGTTTTGGATGGCAAACTAATAGTGGTATAAAATTGTTCAATTTAGAAAACATTGAAGACTAAATGTGTAATTAAACTTTTATAGGAACCAAAATTATATTTATGGTACTATATAGTCTAAATGTGAATTCAAGCCTAGAGATAAAAAGAGAGTAGTTTGAGATATTCAATAAAGACCTATTTTGAACAAGCTATTAAATCAAATTAAATTTAAAACTAAAATTTTTAAACATATATTTGAAAGGAATGATTTTTTAAAATAAATATGAAAGAGTAATTTAAAAAACTCAATATCTAAAATTATGATACGTATGACATATATCTCAATGAGAGGAAAAAAAATTCTAAAAATGCTTCATTTAAGAAAAAATCTTAAATACTACAAAAATATGGGATTTCCGACAGATAAAATCTGTCGCTAATACTAAAAATTTGTTGATAATTCCAAATTTCCAACGGATTTTCGACAGATAAAAATCTCTCGGTAAAATAGTAGTTGGAAATTTAACCGACAGATTTTTTTTTATGTTCGTCAGAAATTTCCGACAGAAATATCCGTCGATAAGTATCTGTGAGAAATTTCTAATAGATCATCTGTGGGAAATTTTCGAACGTCAAAAATTACCGACGAAAATATTCGTCTGTAATTTCCCACGGATCATTTCATCAGAAATAAAGACAGAAATATCTGTCGTTAATACATTTGTGGAACATTACTGACCAATGTTTCCGTCAATAATTTATCTTAAAAAATGTTGCATTTAATTTTATTTTATTAATAAATTTATTTATTTATATTATTTAACGACATTATAAAAATTAACACATAATATAATTATATAAATACTCCAATTCATACATCCAAAGCAAATGATAAAACAAATTGACTTAAATTTAAAATAAATCTAAAATAAAAGCACAATATCTAATATGTCAATAGTAATATTGTGTTCCTAAGTCAATAATCAAAATAGTCATTGTCATAGGGTCTTTACTGGTCATCAAGTTGTTGTTGCTAGTCATCTGATGGTTGATCATTGTTTTGTTGCTACTGGTCATGTGATTGGTCAGTGTGTTGTTATTATTGCTGGTCAAGCTGTTGCTACTGTTGTTGAACAATGTTGCACGCTTCAAGAGGTAGAAACTAAAGTACAACTGACTAAAATACTCGCATTTGTTTCATGGATTGACGCAACTCCTCCTTTAATTGACAAAGCTTCTTCTTTATTTGATTATTCTCCACTGAATCAATCGCGTGACTAAAAGATCCTTGCAATTGTTGCACGAATGTGTCATCTCCACATTATAAGTATGAGCAAGATCTCCAGTATCGTAAAGACATCCCTTATGCATAGGTCTTGCAGCTGCAACTCAACATTGAGTCCTAAGTCTTTGTTCTTCAGTAAGGTCTAAATGAGTCATTTCAGATTCACCAACACTTGATTGAACATCAGACCTAGCTTGAAATAGTCTGGCCTCAAAATTTTCCTGTCATTCATAAACAGTTATTATTTAATAAATGCAATAAACATTTTTTAAAATAAAAATAGCATGTCAGATAATAGTCTTACATGTGTCTTCTTAGATCTATCATCAACAAATTCACCAGTATCTTTTCGTAAATGAGTTTGCTGAAAAATTTCATCAATGTATACAGATCGATCAAGTTCCTGAGACTAGTTACAAACATTATAACATAAATTTAACATAACCAGAGAATGATACAAGTACAAAAAGTGACATTATTATAATTTGTAAAATCATCTTACTAAAATAAATTTATGTGCCAAACAAACTCATAAAGTTATTAAATAGTTTTTAGATAAATTATATTTGTATTCATGTACTTTGTTACACTCGTAATTTATATGCATTTACTATATATCCTTTGTTTAAGAATTTTTAGTACTGTTGTTATCTATTTCTATTTGAATTTCCAAACCTTTTTTAGCTGCATAAAAATAAGCTTAGTTAACCTTGAATAGTTGAACTACAAATTTTTCCTTTTTAACATAGTAATACTAGCTATATTAAGGGAGACTCTTAACTAATAAAAAGTATGTTCAGAATAGTATACTAGAGTGGGCGTTGCTAGTATTTTTTTAATGGTAATAGAATAACATGTTCAGCCTAAGTAATTAAATTACAGCCATTTGATAATAATATTAGATTTTAAGTTTCCTTTTTTTTATTTAATAAATCTAAGCAGTCTGTCTAGAATTTGTATATCAGTATATGTTAAACTATATATGGCTTAATCCTTTTAATTAACACCTTTAAACAAGTTTTCATATAAACAAAGCTTTAACCAGAAATTTCAGATTAAGTACATGGTAAAAAAAAGCAGCAATTTCAGAGAGATTCTCAAGTAAATAAGGTTGAATGAATGTGAAAATTACCAATGAAAACTCACAGCTCGAAGTTAGAATTTAGATTATCCAAACTTCTCAACTCTCTGTCAGCCCAATGGAACCTAATAGCACTGATAGGCCCAAGTGAACAGTGAACAAACCCATAAAATATAGAGACTATGTTTAAAAGGTGTTGGTATATAGGACCGTTGGGACTGTAGAGTGTAGACATTTAGTATTTTCCTTTCCCAGAAGCTTCTAGGATTTTAACAGCTGGCTGCTAGATGTATTTGACCGTTGTGTGTTAATTCAAGCTTTAGTCTGTGTATTTAAGCCTTTTATCAGCAATGAGAAAAGGAAGATAATATTATTTTAATATTTAGTTTTCTTTTCTTTTCTCGGAAACCATATCCCAGTAAAGGAATCAGTCTCCCTTTCTTACTCTCTCACACTCCACAAGGTTATATAAATAGATTAAGAAATCAAAGCAAGCCAAATCACAAACCCAAATATTAGTAACACCCAAAATTCTCTTATAGTGTGCTTATTTATAAACTTCTTCAACAACAATATTATATGCATCATCGTATTTTCCATTTGTGATATTCTTATCCCTAATAATGAAAGTGGTGGCTATAGGAGTGCATGTTCAAACAAGCTGCACTTAGTATGCCCTATGCTTTCCTCCTAGGTAATCGTTTTCTTTGACCCTCAGTAATTGATTATTAAGTGTGCAGGTGTTCCTATATCTATTTGTTTTAAATTTACTCATTTCGTTGGATGCCAGAGGTGTTCCTATCCTGCACTTGATTTTGGTGTGATGTTCGGTTCCTATATCTACTTGTGTTATTAAATATTTAAAGAATCACACAAAAGTTAAACTTAGCAGTGACACACATGGTATACCTGAAGTAGAGAGATTAAAGCCATGAAATTTGGACAAGGGAAGCAAAACCCAATTTCAGATTAAGCTCTAAACTTTACAAAAACAAGGAAGAATCTTCTTTTTCTAGCGAAACAAAGAAGAAAAAGATGAAGAAAACGATAATGACAGTGTTACCTGATGATTGGTGGTTGCTGCCCCTTCTAAATCAACACTGCACTGGTGATGCTGGGGCATCACCAGTGGGTTCAAGAGTGAGTGGTGTGAGACAGTGGTTGAAGTCTAGATGGAGAAGTAAAAAATGACACCTAAGGATTTGCTAGGGTTTCCTATTTTCCTTCTTATATTTATACAGTGGTACTATTGTAATTTAAAGTCATTTTATATAAAAAAAATTGTAAATTGAAGGATACTAGCGTGTTAACATTGGCACTATATTTTTTTCTTTTCTGATAGAAGAGATAAAACGTAAAGCAGCTCAAAAAAATAACTAAATAAAAGATAGGTTTGGGCCCAACGTCTTCAATATTATTCCAACGCCATTTTTTGATTATTTTTGTTAACTAACATTTAATTCCCAATTATTAATGAAGATGTTTTTTTTCACCACCGATCTAATGAATCAATTAGTGTAGAATTATTTTAGTTTAATCAAATGTCCTAATTATTAAACATGTAATTATTTTAAATAACTAGAAATAGAACTTTGTCTCTACAAAAATTTTACTCAATTCAAATGAAATTATATTGAATAAAAAAATATATGTGATCTAAATTAAATAAAGATGAATTTCTCTTTAATTTTTTAATCAGATATATTATTATGCATGTTGGTTGTTATATAATAATATTTTACTATTTTAAAACAATATATAAAAGGTCCAAAATTGCAACAAGGAGACAATCATCATAACAAAAAAGATAAATACTAATATTTTATCATGTTCATTATTTCATTCACTTAAACATTTTTGTTTTGATATTACTCTATCACATTTTTTAGTCTTTATTATTACATAACAATATAAATTAATGACATAATACTAATATTAATATTTTCTTAACTTGTTACGTCATCAAAATATTTTACAAAAGAATCATATATAATTATATTTTTTTATTAATAAGGGGTTTAAAATACATTTTACCAAAGAAGAAAAAAAAGTCTTATTATCCTATTAATTTTTTATGATATCATAAATGAATGAGTTTAAAAACACCCGATTTCACATTGAGCAAGAGATTACACAATCCATAAAATTATAATAAAAAAAATATTGCAAAAGTCTTTGTGTTTTTATTAATTTTTTCCTAACTTAATTATAAGTCAACTAGATTAGATAATGTTTTTCAAATTATTTTATAACTTTATCAATATAATATTTAATAATTATGTTTATACGAGATAATTTAAAAAAAGAGCTTAAAAGGAAAGATATTAAGAATTATAGTTAAAATATATTATTTTAATATTATTAGTTGGTGTGTTAGGGTCATATTTAAGAATATTAAACAAGAAAACAAATGTCCACCAGCCTTAGCAGAAAACTAGAGATTCATACTTGTTTGTAAAGAGCGAAAACTATCAAATGTTGTTTTACATAAGTAATTAAGTATTCTCATTTTTTAACCAATGTCAGTGTATTTAAATTAAGTTCTTAAATATATTTTATTTTAATATTAAGTATATTTAGTCTTTTTTATCAATTCTATATTTTATAAAACTCTTAAATTCTCATTTTCTATCTAAATATTTGAAAATGATATAGTCAAATAGAAAATGAAAATATTTCATTTCAAAAGTTAAATTTTTAGTGGTTTTTTAATATAAAATTTGTAAGATTTTATAGAATTTAAGAATAAGGTTTTTTAAATAAAAACATTTTTTTATTGTTAGTAAAATTTAATATTTTAATTAGTAATTTTTAATTAAAAGGTTTAAAACAATTTAATTTACATAAGTTTTTTAAGATTTTGCTTAAAATGATAATTTAATTCATTAAATAAAAATTAATTAATTAATTATATTTTTGAATATAAAAAGAGAGAAAAGTTAGTTAACATAAATAATTTAAGAAACTAAAACAACACTGAATTTAAAAGAGCAAAATATGACTAAACCTAGTTAGCAAAAAAAAAAGAGTAAACCTACTATTTATTATAATTTGAGAAAATAAGTCATACATGAATATAATTTTGTTTTATATTTATTTATACGTGATCATTGAATTCTTATTATATTATTGTATATTTGTACCACGAGTAATCATATGATATATATTTTTTATTACAAGCTAAATCTTATATCACATTATATAGATTTGGATAAGTTGTAATTTTGATTTTCTAATTTTTCAATTCATAATTTTATTCTTTTGTATTTTAATTATAACATTTGGTCTTCTAGTCTTAAAATTATTTTGGTCCTTTTAACATATTATTAACAAATAATTCTAATTAATGGAGTTATTGAGTTAATTATAAATTAATTGAAAATATTAATTATTAAAAAAATAATCATTCCTAATTTTTCATAATATTGTGCTTCTCTTCTTTTTCTCAAACACATATTTTACCTCTGTTATTGCACATAACTTCACTGGTAGTAATACCACATTAGGAATAATAGTATTTTATTAAAACTTTTTAATGATTTATAATTTTTATTTAATTTATAATTAATTTAATATCTCTAATAATTACAATTATTAGTTAATAATCTATTAGGAATCAAAATCACAAATTTATAAAATTGGGAAGACCAAATAGTACAACTAAAAATCAAGAGAATAAAAATTATAAAATTAAAAAATTAGTAAGATCAAAATTATAATTTAGTCTATATATTTTGCAAAAAAAAAAATCCATCACAAAATTATGTCTCTGTATAGTAAGTAATTTTTCATAAATACTTATATGAAAACAAAAAGGGGAAAATATATATAATGTTGATAGTTGATGGTGGCAACATTGGAACTTGTGATTTGTGAGAGTTGTTATTTTGATGCCTTTTCTCTTTCTCACTGTTGAGTTATCTAATACATGCATAAATTATAATAAACAATTAATATTCAACAAATAATATCTTTCATGTAAGTTGAGTAACAAAGAAAAGAAAAGAATTGTGTGGACCAGAAAGTCCACTCATAACATCCCAAAAACTGAATAAAACTAAATCTAATTATTTAACAATTTTGGGTCTTAAATTCAAAATTTTGAACTATTTGAGAGAATCGGTTCTTTTAAACTAGTTTTAAAGAATTGGTTTAAAAGTGATTCTGAATCAATTTTGATTAACTGAATTAGTTTCAAATTTTTTATTATTTTAAATCGATTATGTTTTGAAAATCAATTTAGATAATTTTAAATTAGTCGATTTGACTTTAAATCAATTTGATTCAAGTTCAATTCAAGACCAATTAGATTTGAATCATTTTTTTTACACTCCCACATTGGTTTATGGTCGGGTTCATTGAAGTTATGGTTTTAGTTCTTTAAAACTTTTATTTATTTACATATTAATAATATATTTTTAAAGAATTAAAACTTAATAATTATTTAATAAACAACACTAGTATCTTAATTAAGATTAATTACACACACTAAAAAAAGAGTTGTTAATTAATTATCCTTTAAATATTATTTATGATTGTATTTTTGTTTATCTTTCCTTTATTTATTAGATAAAGATTTGTACTGTTATGAATAAAAAATTGTTAAATAAAATTATTTATGATAATATTATAAATGCTTTTACAACTTAAAAGTTTAATGGTATCTCTTTTATTATTTTATATAAACTATTAAAAATATCAATAAATGAGTAAAACATGTCTTATTAAATAAATGCAAAGTAAAGAATTTATAAATGTAAAAAAAATTGAAATATAATTCAAATATTCCCAACAAAATTTTTTCGTCGAAAAATCTATCGGAAATTCAAAAATTTCCCACAGAACATTTTTTGACGAAAAATTTGGTTGGTAACTCAAGCATTTCCAACGAAATTTTTTCGACAAAAATAATCCGTCGGAAATTCAAAATTTTTTCAGAGAATATTCTTCGTCGGACAAACGTCTGTTTTTTTTTTTAGTGAAAGTTAATTAGTATCGGTTGAAGAAGTCTTATACATGTTCTAGTAGAAAAGTAACTCCTAAAATCACTTTCATTTTTCTAAGCACCGTGGAATCAGAAACTGTGGGCTGCATAGCACCTGAAGGGTAATTCCCGAAAAAATGCTGCTAAATAGCAAGAAAACAACCCTATAAGGAGAGATATAGGCTATGTTGAACAAAAATAACTGAAATGTTAATTGGTAATTGAAAAGTTAATTTGATAAATATAAGTGTGCGGTAAACTAAATGTAATTGAAAAATTGTAAAATAACATATAAGCGATAAATATAATTTATTTAAAAAAGATAATAAAAAAATTTGATAAATATATTAAAGATAAAAAATATAAAAACTAGAAGTGAGATATTAACGTTTTAAGAAATGCTACTTCAAGTAGCGTTTCAAAACACCTTAAAAGTTATTAAAAAATTATTAAAAAAGACTTATTTATTAAATAATTAAACAAATTTTTCATGTAATAAAAAAAATAACTTCAAATATTTTACCGGACATAATCATAATTATTTAAAAAATCATACTGATTTCTGCGGTACCAAATAAATGTCTTTCAAATGTGACACTGATGGACCCTCCCCATGAAACCACATGTCTTTCAGCTTGTGGAGGCATCTTCTGGGATAACAATGGTGCCAGCATGGGGTATTTCTATAAATTCCTGGGCACTCAAAATTAGCTTATTGTTGAAATCAATTGTGCTATTATGGTAGTGGAAATTGCTCCTCAAAAAGACTGGTTTACTGATCTTTGGTTGGAAACAAATTCAAACTCTTCTATGGTCCATTTAATTAAGTCTGGCTCAATTGTCTCTTGGTCTAGAAATAGTTACCTTAACTATATTGATATTTTGATAATTTTTTGACTGAATCATATTTTTAGAGAGGATAATTCTTGTGCACAAATAAACTTGTTAATCATAATATACATGTAGCTTCTTATCTTTGATCTGGGATACGGTTCCTCCACTTTGTTTGAAGGAATTTTACAGGAATAAAATAGGATTACCTTATAGATTTTTCCATGGATTTTGATTGTCTCCCATGTTTTTATCTATGAATCTTGGGCGAGTAATAAATAAAAATTTCTTCCATTAAATTATTAAATGAATATTGTAGAGGATTTATTACGTGAATAATGTTATTCTACTTTCAGTCAATGCTGAAAAACACAAATATACACAGTGCGTGTGTAGTAACTAGACAAGACTAATATATATTATCGATTAATACTGTATATCTTGAGACGTTTATTTTTATAAAATAGTATAAAATAAATAATTTCTTTAAAATAAAAAAATCGAAATTACAATTACTTACAAATCATATATTTACTTAGCTATTAAAAATATTTTTCTTTCTTGCATCTTCTCCATCTTGGCACGTGTAAATATTTATAATTGAAAAACCCTCAACATAGATATGTAGCTGAATCAGAGTAATTTACGTGCATATATAGCTACAAGACACACAATAATAAAATGTGTAAGCGCAAGCATTATACTCATTACTCAGACAAACACAATAAGGTGTCATATCACCCAACAAAGGTAAGAGACACACAGATATGTTGTAACTTCACAAAGCCAAGTTCAGTTGCTTAATTTATTACTTACAACTTGCAGATACCAACATACTTAAAGAGTTTGTGACACTTAGGTTTCTGAAAACACCAAGATGGAGTTTTTGAATTCAAGAGCTATATTAATTAGATCCTTTCTTGAAGATTTGGCTGCATAGGCTGCACACGAAAGGCAAATGGCATATGGGAATTGTAATCCCTTACGCTCTGATCAAACCCGTTGTCCACTTTTCTCGCACCTTCCACTGTCAAACGTTGTTGCTGTAATAACACAATAGCAAAAAAATAAGAAGTAAGCGTTACTATGCAATAAGAATACTTGACTTCTTTGATGCATAAAACAACACCTTTGAAACAAAAAATAAAAAAGAACACCTTATTAATATTTTCTTGGGTATTTCTTTCTTTGCCAATTATTTTATTTGATACGAGTAATCAAAAGTATTGACAAGGTGTTAAGTATGCATATTAAGATGAAAACAATACGGACTATAATTTACTTTGTGTATGAACTAGGGTTTTCAGTTGGGAGTTAAGAATTTTTTTTTTTTAGGTACTGAAATTTATTCAAAGTGTTAGATCTCTTTCATTAGATATTCTTTTTATACACGTAATATGTTCAAAATGGTCTATAACAGATGCTTTTAATATAAAAAAATGTTATTTTTTAAATGATTAAAACCAACCTTGAGGGAAATTAAATTCTTTCTTGCGAACTTCATAGTTAAAATCCATTTTTGACATGTAGCCTCTACAAACTAATAATCTCTTGTAACCAAGAATAATAATAAAAACTAATCATCTAATCTTTTGGTTCTAATATTCATTTCATTCTAAGATGGCGTTAATTATACCTGTGATTAAATCTAGTGACTTTTTTTTTTTTGGAGAAAACCCTCAATTTAATCTTCCAATATATATATATATATATTTTTGTAACCAAATTAGCTCTTCATATATTTAAGGTCTAAATATGTTTTTAATCCTTTAAATTTGGATTTTTTTTTTTTGCATTGGTATTTCAATTAAAATTCCTCTATTTTGAGTCCCTTAAATTCGTGGAATGATAGTTTTAATCTTTCAAACTCCACTTTACAGAACTAAACTCAAACTTAATTTGGAGGACTAAAAATAATATTTCAATTTACGAATTTGAGAGATTAAAAAGAATAGATTTTTAATTGGGAGATCAAAACAAAAAATATCTCAAATTTAAGGGGGAAAAAATAAAAATTTAAACCTATATGTAAATTGTCACCATATTAGTCTTTTATAGATTCTGTTACCAGAATAGTTCTTCAAAAAATTTAAAGTGTCACCATATTGATCTTTATGAAGACTGAAATAGTAATAAAAATAATGCATGAGAGGCTAATTAGGTGATAAAGTTTTTAGAGAATTAAAGTGGTGACATTTTTTT
>QARZ01038640.1:0-12774 GCA_013407115.1 Glycine latifolia
TATATATATATATATATATATATATATATATATATATATATATATATATATATATATATATATATAACTAGGTTATCAATAAAGTGTAGTAGAAGGTTAATTGCTAATAATGTGACAAATGAGGGTTTGTATAGCCATTAAAAGAGATAAAACTAAAAAAAAAAACTATATACCCCAATGTTCGGAGGCTTCACGCTATGCGCAGATAAGATGAAGAGATATTGTACGCAGTCTTATCCTTGCATATTCAAAAAGGTTCTGATTTGTACCCATGATCAATAAGTCACTAAGACACAATTTTACCGTTATACCAGGATTCGCCCTCAGTCATTAAAAGAAATATTCACATTTAATATTTAATTTTAGTTTAGATAAAATTGTCTTGAAAAGAAATTATGTAAGAAACTAAAAAAATTATATAGAAAATTAAAATGTATTTTTGGTCTTTAAAACAAACTAGATTTTGGTTCCAGTCCTTTAAAATCAATGAATTTTGTTCTTCAAATTTTAAAAATATAAATTTAGTTCCTCTTTAAATTTGAACTTAATATTGAATGACAATATTTTAGTTGGACAAAGTTGGATGAGGAACTAAATTCACATATTTGAAAGAGTTAGAAAACTAAGAGGGTGTTTGGGAACATGTAAGATATGTGTTCCTCTAAAACCATATTCTTTAAATAGGTTGTGCAATGAGTGAGTATAATTTTTTTTTTAGTTCTTTAAATGTATAACATGTATAATTGCGGCATCTCATTTTTTTGGTCGATTAAGTTTTATTATTTTTGAAATTACGTAAAAAAATATTTCCCAGCTGTTTTTTTTCCTACGTAAAACGTTAAAATTATAATAATAATTTACTGTTATTATTATCATCTAATACTTGGTATTTATGATTAAATTAAGATGTGAAATAACTTCAAAAGTTTAGAAATTAAACTTTTTTTTATCAGAAACTTATAATTTTTGAAACATTTGATATTATAAGATGTGAGATTTGGGTTCTAAGAGAATTTTTAATTTTTTTTAATTTGGGTGAAATTTTATGTTTTAGTTATTTAATTTTGAATATAAGATAATTTGTAAATATTTTTAGTAAAAGAATAATTTATGGATTTCAAATAGAAAAAAATGATTCGCGCCAGATTTACTAATTTTAAAAGTGGAGGATTTATTTAATTAAAAAAAGCATAAAAGACTAAAATAACATACCATCTAATTTGAGGAACGAGAAATGTAATTAACCCTCACCTAAGGCTATTTAACCCTTAAACAATTTTCCACTTTGAGTTTTATTTACTTATTTATTTATTTTCTTTGAGTTTTATTGCTTTTAGATGTAGGAAATGTATTCATTTTGTTTCATGGGAGTAATTCAGATACTCAATTTTTTTCCTAGGCCATTAAGATTATCACTGGAGAAGTCCCTTTTTTTCCACATATCTTGATATAAGACTAAATTCTATGGAAAAGAATTATAGAACAAGTGCAAAATTGATGATACGGAAACTGCTTGAAACAATGGGCAATGGGCCTGTGGTTTTCAGAGTGGACTGAGGTGAAGGGGAAGAATTGGGTAAGATTATATATGAAGCCTGCATCAATTTGACACGTATTGCACGGGGCTGCTATTCTTGCCCTCTTTTTGCTCTTTTCACCATTTTACAAAAATGTATCAAATTACCATTTTATCCTCATTTTTAGTTTTTCTCTGCAATACACAACAAAAGTACTTTTTTGTGTGTATCTTAGAGTAATACACAACGAAAACAATTTTCACTTGTGAAAAATACACAATGAAAACACATTTTCATTGTGTATTGAAAACATGTTTCTATTTGTGTATTGTTCACAGAAAATATGTTTTCATTGTATTATTAAGTATGTCTTTCATAAACAACAGAAACACATATTCTTTTTGCATTATATATAACAAAAACCTTTTTTCTTTACGTAGCCACTGAAAACAAGTACTAAGGGGTTTGTAATAGCTCACATGCCTTAATTAATTTGACTAGATGTCTTGGTACGGAAACATATTTTTTTGTTGTATATAGAGAATGCATATCCTAATATGACAAAAATGAGTTTCCATTGTGTATATTATACTACATAAGTATTAACAAATTCAATGTTATTATTAAATTAAAAGAACTTTCTTAAGAGTCATATATTTAGGAACGAATGTAGTACGACTCATTAGCTTGATGAAAAATTAAAAATACTATAAAATTGAGAATATAAAAGTATTGAGTTTTAGTAACTTACACGACAATATATTCCTATTAAAAAAATCAAGAATATAAATGACCAAAAAAATAAATTAATTATTTTTTCATAATTATCTAAATTTATTTGAACTTCCTCTACTTTGGACACTAGGTCATCTAACCCTAGTAGTAATGTCCCATGTAGAGTGAGTTGAAATAAAAAAAATTTGGTTGAGTCGAACCAACCAACTTTTCATGCTTAGATTAAATCGAATTGAACAATCCATTTTAATATCTCTAAGAGAATAAAAGTCACATGAAAAATATTTTTCTTCAAAATTCAACCAATTCCTCCTTGAATTTGAACTTATGTGAGTTACATGAATCGTTATAACTTACTTAAAAGAGCCAATTAATAATTTTTCCTACCCTAACTTGACTTTAACTTGCAATATACCGGTTGCCATGACTTACTTTGACTAGTCTAACATGCATTATATTTAGGATTAGGATTAATAGCATAAAACACTGTTTTATAACATATAAGATAAACAAGATAATTAAATAAGAAACTTCTTTTTCAGGAAGAACATCTTTACTTGATCCTTATATTACTTAAAGACTAATTGATAAACAGTTTATAAATTGTTTTTTCTTATATATGATTGGAGAATATTAGCAATCAACGATAAATATATAAAGTAAAAAAAAAAAAATTTATGTTTGGCCCGTCTTGCTTGTCAAGCTTTACATAACTGATCTCAACTTCTCAAATAGTATTTAATTGAAGGCAGCCAACTAACAGTCAACGTAAGCAATACAGTTATAAAATTGATTAGAAGTAGACTAATTCTCTGACAAGGATTTTGAGTAATCTGAACAGTTATAGATGCTTGTTATATACAATTATGGAGCATTATTTACAGTATAGAATATCAACACTGACTTAAATAAATGGTTGATTGATTGTTTTGTTTTGACTTCTCGAATATTATGATTTGTTAATTATTAATTATAATTTTGATAAAATCATTGTGAGAGAAAGTTTCAACTTAACCATATATATGATAATTGATGAATCATTCCCAACAAGAGTACATATTATCTGCATTGAAAATTCGAGAATAAAATCAACATCCAATTGTTTGTAGTTGGGAAACTGACTGAAAGGTACAAGATATATGTGTAGCACTTGCGAGTTGATTCTGTAAAAAATATAGCGTACGCAATATATATGATGTTGCCTCCATTTTGTTTTTTTTTTTTTTCCAAAGACTATGAGTGTTAAATATTTGAAGGAAATTTGTTTATTATTTATAACAATTTTATTTGATTAAAATATAATTACATATAATGAAAAATACATGTGATCTAAATAAAAAAATTATAGATATCTCTTACTTATTAAGTCAGAAACAATATTATTCGTAGTATTTAACTGATGTTAATTCAAAAGAATTTTGCATTAAATAGATGGTGCTTCACACTTAAACACATAATTTTTTTTGCACTGTTGCATAATGCTATGGTTGAATTTAGTTGTTTTGCAAGCTGCCTTCAATTTCTATTAAAATAAAAAAAATTAAGAAAGAAAACTTACAACACCATAGACTATTGACATCACGTGTTCTCCCATCTTAGGCGCACGCGGTTTTTATGTCTTTTGCGTAGCACCTGCAGCCATCGTCAGGAAATATTTTTCTATTAAAAAATGACATGGAGAACCCAAATGCCATGGTGACAGGATGTTGATGAATTAATCAGGATTATAAACACGTCATATTAAACTCTACGATTTTCCTCATGATGCAAACCATGACTTCATATACGATCTAAACAATGGAGTGGGTATTTAAATTTTTTAATGAAGCAATATGTTTATCAAACTTACTTAAAATATTTTATCCTCGATCATCTGCATTAATGGTGAAAAAACATAATGTTTTTTGAAGTTAGGTTATGAGTTTTCGTTTATAATTATGGTTGAAAATAAATCAGATAAAATTTTATAGTCTAATCTCAGACTTAAATAAAGTTAGACCTATTTACTTCCTTAAAAAAATTAGAAAGAAAGCAAAAGAAAAGCTAAACCTATTTAACAGATAAGTTGAGTAAGATATTTTTTTCCCTTCAAAATCCGCTAATATTTAATTAAAAAGCTTATCAGACTAGGTTTTATAACATAGAGATTGACTTTTTTTTTTTTAAGGAACATGGTGATTGACTTGTTTTCTTTTATATAATTATAAGATGATTAGATAAAACTGCAATTGTAATTGCAGTCAAAAAGATACAAAATAAATAAAAAAAACCATTTAATTTAATTAATTGTTTCAATTATCTTGCATCTGATTCAACAGATCGATTTATGATATTGTAAATACATAAATTAAAATAATTTAGAAAATATGATATAATTTGATTTTTGTTGAAAAAAGAAAAAGAAAGATTGCGGTAATATCTGGTACGAAATCATCTGCTTATGATAATACTGGATAAATTATATTAACGTCGCACTTTAACCACGATAGATAAGTGTTACACTAAATTAAAAGCCATATTTTTTTAATAAGGATGCAATTTACTTTTCTTTGTTAATAATTGCTACCATTTGACTCAAATATTGTATCAAGAAATTTACAAATACTCATGCACCATACTCAAGCAATTAAACTAAATCCCTTGATTTGTTTTACAGTAAAAAAGAAATTAACTATACTTTTAATTTTCCAAAATAAAACTTAACTATACTTAAATGTTTCAGTGGCTTAATGTTATAATTTTTAATTAGCTAGGTCGATATAATTAATTTTTTTATGAAAGAAAGGTCGATATAATTACTTTTTTTAAAGAAAGGTCGATATAACTTCTTCTTCTTTTTTTTTTCTCAGAACATATATAACTTATTCTAAGTTTCCCAAATGTCTCGATAATTTTATGTGGGCGTTACCGTCTTATGATATTGAGACCGAAACCAAAAACTTACGACATTGATTTTCATTTTTTGTTATTGAATACGTTACAGAATTTGAAATGCAACTAATTAAATTAAATTGCATCGTGATCAAGACATATGCCTATGCTCAAATGATATTATATACTGTCCGTCTTAAGATTATAATGATTAATAATAACGATAAAATATAACTTCTAATTTTTCTTATTTTAAAATAAAAATATGTTTTTGGGCTGAGGACTCTGTCTGCCTCAATCAACATATAAAAATATGAATAATATTTTATTATAATATTCATGAACTAATTAACATAATTAAGCAATCTATTTGACTTAACAACTTTTTAATTTCTCTCACAAACATATTTTGTAAATTTTGATAAACACAAAGAATTGTGTTGAATAATAACAAAATGTCTCTATCATGAACGGAATATTAGAGAAGAGAAGGTAGTATCTAACTAAGAATGTTTATATTTAGACTTTCTCTTTGTTTATTTTTCTTTCTAGATCATTGACTAAATTAAAAATTAAAATTAAACATAAATTAATGATTTCGCTAGAACTTCCTGCCATTTGCTGGCATATTGGTTTTGAACTTATCTGTAATATAGACTTTTGAGTTCTGACGGTTTATGAAATTCAGACAGTTCAATCGATCGAACAGTCTGTCGCAAAATGATAAGTATAAATCCTAATGTTTAGATACTTAAAAGAAGCTTCTGACTTTTGAGCTTGTAAACTGTTACAAATTTTAAAGTATATAAATACTTGCTTTTATCACAATGATATAGCATAAAATATTAGAAATTGAACTCATTGCACCTCAATTGACCCTGTAAACGTGACGTAGGTTTGTGTGGGGGTGATTTTTTCTCAACCACTACCCATCAAATATAAACTTACTTCGTTAGACCTGCAACTAAACTGGTGAAAAACTAATTGCACAGTTCAAAGATTAAAACACGATGGACTAACCTAAAATTCACTAGAATATACAATTAAACATAATTATTTATTTGATATATTTAAATTTGTATATAAGAAAAGTAATTCAAAGTGTGGTTCTTAACTGATTTTTGGCATGTTAAATTTAGTTTTTCTGTTACTTAGATTTTGGGTTTAAACCAATCTGTTTGGTTATGTATTCTCTTTAACATTGAAATACGTGTGTATAACATCAACCGTAAAATTAATACAAGAGAAATCAACTTATTTTAATAATAACTTTTAAATAGTTATTTTTTATCTTCATCTTTTCTTCTTTTTCAATCTAACATGAGTAATCAATTTTTACCATTTGATTAAAAGAAAATAAAAGATAAAAATGGAGAATAGTTTCAAATATTGTATATTAAGATAAATTATTGTATAGCCTAAGATCATCACGTGTTTATGATTTGGTCAATTTTCATGTGACACATATAGTCAATTTTCATGTGACACATATATTGATCTACACTATGAACATTGGACCATATAATGATTCATTTTCCATATTGTGTTGCTCCCGATTGATGCATGACAAGAAAGTATCTCAAGCCTCGTCTTACTCATGCACTTGAGATTAAGGGATTGTATATCGCTCCCAATCAGTTCTCGGTCATTAGATGACTATTAAGAATCTCAACTCATACACTTGAGGTTGGGAGAATGTGTATCACTCCTCGTCAGTGGACAATTGTTAAGTATCTAAAGCCTCATTATGCTCATACACTCGAGGTTGGAAAACTATGTACCGTTATTGATCTATGGACGACCATTAAGTATCTCAAGTCTTGTCGTGCTCATGCACTCGAGATTGATGAATTGTGTATCGTTTCTAGCAAATGGACACAACCACCCATCATCTATAGATCAAACACCCCTTGATAATCGACTTCCGATCGTTAAACAATGTTAACTCTATAATGACACTCATAACTGATATGCTTCTAGCATATAGTGTTTTTCAAGCTAAAAGAATCAATAAATTAATAATAATTGAGCAATACATGCTAATATAAGTGAAAGTTTTCATTATTTTATCTTTTTCACTTATTCTTTGAATTTTTATAGCAGGAAACCAAGAAAAGAAGAAAAGAAAGCAAAATCAAGAAGCCTCTGGATTTCAAGATTTTGATTAAAGATTTCACAAAGATAGAAGATAAGAGAAGATTTTGATTAAAGATTTCAAAAAGATAATAGAAGATTTTGATTAAAGATAAAAGATAAGAGAAGATTTTCACACCCTAATTATAAATAAGGACTTAGGAGGCCAAAAGAAAGATACTGACACACAGAGACAGACATTGAGACACTTACACAGACCTAGAAGCTGCTACACAGAGATTTACAAGAGCAAAATAAGAGAAGATGATTCTTGAAGGATTAAAGTTAGGCCAAGAAGATTGAGGGGTTTGAGTATTCTTCTTCCTTAAATATTCTTGATCTACTTTTATCTACTTTTTACTAAGGCTAGACATAATTATGTCTAGCTAATTCTCTTTATTGTGGTTAGGGCCATGAACCTAATGTGAACTCCTTTGTAATTGATTGATTCTATGATTCTTTTATGCTAAAGTTATTTTATTTTATCCTGCGTTGAATGAAATATATATTTGTTAGAATTGATCACTCTAATAAATTTCTGAGGGTTAGGGTTCACAATAGGAATATTGGGGCTTTAATTTCTGACTGTGGTAAAATAACAATTGGTACATTACCTAGGGATAGAGATGTATGGTTGCAGATAAATTGATATATCATCTTAATGCTTAATCTAAGAAAGATTACTAAGGAATTAGGATTTTTGCTTGGGTTAAAGGGTTAAAATCACTAAGGAATTAGGATTTAACTATTTTTATGTTAAGATATATTTTCTGAATAACTAGGATAATTGAATATAGTAATTAATTCAAGTAAAGAAGGTAGGGATCAAAAGGTGAATGTGCTCTAACTACAATTATTCCTTATAATTTCATAAAATCTTATATTCTTTAATTCTCATTAATTCTTAGTTTTTATTCTTTAATTTTCCTTGCATCAAATTACAAACACTCATTCCTATTAAACTTTTATTTCATCCAATTTAAAGATAATAGTTGCGTTAATTTTGGTGCCTCAATCCTCGTGGAAACGATACTCTATTTATCACTTTATTACTTGGAACGATCGGTACACTTGCCGATTCCGCAACAAGTTTTTGGCGCCGTTGCCGGGGATTGAATATGCTAATTTATTAGTAACTTTTAATCTTTAATATTGGAATTCTTTGTGTTACTAATCTGTTTTTTTTAGTTTATGCGAGGTATAGTTAATCCTGTGAATTTACAGTACGATCCAGAAATAGAGAAGACTGCAAAGAGGAACAGGAAGCTAGCCAAACAAAGACGGAAAGCAGAAAATTCTAATTCACCACTTGAATTAGAAATAGAGATGGCTGACAGAGTTAATAATCATCCAAGGCCTGAAGATGAATTGATGGAGGACATCCTTGCTCCATTATTCACCAGACCAACATCTAGTATTGTCAGGCCACCCATTGAAGCCAATTATTTCGACATTCATCCGTCTTTAATCAATTTGGTGGAACGAAGTCAGTTTGGTGGAGAAGATGATGAAGATCCACATGATTTTATTGACAGATTTCTGAGGATCTGTGACACCATTAGACATCAAGGGGTGACAGATGACGCAATCAGGCTAAGATTATTTCCTTTTGCTGTTAAAGGAAAAGCTCTCCAGTGGCTAGATAGATAAACTTCAAACAGTATCACTACTTGGGAAGAACTAGCTACAAAATTCTTCGCACAATATTTCTCCATGGAAAAATATAATCGATTAGTGAATGAAATAACTAATTTTACTCAGAATGGAAGGGAGACATTGTGTGCAGCTTGGAATCGTTTCCAAGAGCTGATTCGAAAGTGCCCTCAATATGACATGCAAGTTGGGATGAAGGTGCGCATTTTCTTCAATGGAATGACACCTGAATCCAGAATGATTGTAAATGTTGCAGCTGGAGGCTCAATCAGATTGAAGATAGCAGCTCAAACTTATGAGTTGATTGATTCTTTGGCCACAAACGAGAATGAAAGCGTGGCAATTCAGCCTAAACGTGAGGTTATTCAGTTGGGGAGCAGTGATGCGATGCTAGCTGAACAGAAGCTTTTATCACAGCAGTTGGCTAAGCTTAATGAGAAATTTGATAAGCTTCAAGTTTCTGCAGCTCAAGCTTCATCAATCAGAGCACAATCAGCTATATGTGAATATTGCCAAGGAGAGCACGAATCTAACGAATGTCCCACTCTAATAGGAGCAGATCCAGTTCAGGTAAATGGTGTTTGGCAAGATCAGAGACCTCAACAGAATTTTCAAAGAAATCAGAATTTTTCTATGGGGAATAATTTTCAGAGGAGTTTCCAAGGAGGAGGATTAGATTACAAATCTAATAATTATTTACAACCTCCACCTATTCCACCTAAGGAGCCATCTGAATTGGAGAAGGCTATGTTACAGCTGTCAAAGACTACTAATGAGCATATTCAAGCTACCAATGCATTCATTAATGAAACTAGAGCTCATCACAAAAATCAAGATGCTTCTATCCGGAATTTAGAAAATCAGATTGGTCAATTATCAAAGCAACTTGCAGGAAGACAGCAAGGGCAGTTCCCTAGTGATACCATAGTCAATCCAAGGGAGCATGTCAAGGCAATCACTACAAGGAGTGGAGTTGTAATCACACCTCAAGAGAAGACCAATACAGTGCAGAAAAAGGCCGGAGATGAAGCTGAAACAAATAAAAATACTGAGCATGAGGTAGCAGTGGAGACACAAGCACGCAAGGAAAAGGAGCCAGCTGTTGAAAATCCTAAGAAGGTAATGGATTTCTCTCATTTTGAGAAACCACCGTATCCAATGAAGCTGAAGCAACAAGCTCAAAAGAAACAGTATGCTAAATTTTTAGAAATGTTTAAAAAATTACATATTAATATTCCTTTTGTTGAAGTTTTAGCTAACATGCCTAACTATGCTAAATTTATGAAAGATTTATTGTCTAGAAAGCGTAAGTTGCAGGAATGTGAAACAGTTGTGCTTACTGAAGAGTGCAGCGCTATCATTCAAAAGAGAGTTCCTCCTAAGCTCAGAGATCCAGGGAGTTTCAATATTCCCATTGCAATAGGTAATATCAACGTTGGGAGAGCACTATGTGACCTTGGAGCAAGCATCAATCTAATGCCTTTATCAGTATGCAAGTCTCTAGGAATTATGGAGTTGAAGCCTACCATGGTGTCTCTTCATTGAGGAAACCAAGTGGAATCATTGAAGATATTTTGGTAAAGGTTGATAAATTTATTTTTCCTGCTGATTTTATAGTTTTAGATATGGAAGAAAGTAAAATACCTGTTCTTTTAGGTAGGCCATTTTTGGCTACGGCTAGAGCTATAATTGATGTAGCACAAGGAAAATTAGAACTTAGGATGTTTGATGAATCCATAATTTTTAATGTATTTGATGCTATGAAAAATCCTATTGACAAAGATGATTGTTTCAGAATTGACGTGTTAGATACTATAGTGCATATAGAAAAATCTATTGATCAAGAGCTTAAAGAGGAGATACAAGCCCGAGAGATGAAGAGGAGCCCAGAGAAAACAGTGGGAAATTCTAGGAAAGATTGAGCAAGGAAGCTTGACGATGGACGCTGGGCATATAGGACAGCCTTCAAGACTCCAATAGGTATGTCACCATTCCAACTGGTGTATGGTAAGTCCTATCATCTTCCTATTAAATTAGAGCATAAGGCTATGTGGGCTACTAAATTTTTGAATTTTGAACTCTCTAAGGCTAATGATAAAAGATTGTTGCAATTAAATGAGCTTGATGAGTTAAAATTCTCAGCCTATGAGAATGCTAGAATTTACAAGGAAAAGACTAAGAGATGGCATGATAAAAAGATCCATCCAAAAGAGTTTGAGCCAGGACAACAGGTATGACTGTACAATTCTCGATTAAGGCTAATTCCAGGTAAACTCAAATCTCGTTGGTCTGGCCCGTTTGTGGTAAAGAATGTGTTTCCCTATGGAACTGTTGAGATTTCCCCTCTAGATGCTGAGAGACCCTTTAAGGTTAATGGGTGTAGGTTAAAATTATATTATGGAGGGAAAGTGGATAGGAACCCTGTTTCTATACCACTAATTTCACCTGAAACCTGAGGATTTTGCGTCAAAGCTAAGTGACGTTAAACAAGCGCTACTTGGAAGGCAATCCAAGATTTTTAGGTTTATTATTGATTTTCTTTTATATTAGTTAGTTTATTTAATTTTGTTACTTTAGTTATTTTATTTAATTTGTTTTAGTTATTTGATTGTCTTTACTTTTAGTTTGTTTAAATTTATTGTATTTTAATTCTGTTTAGATCGATGTTCAATGTTTGTGATGGTGATTCTTCAAATAAGGCACACATGTGTGAATGTTTTATTAGCGCATAAATTTCTTTTAGTTTATTGCTGGGGACAGCAATGTTTTAAATCTGGGAATTATGGGGCGCATACGCGTTAATTGAAGAATCACATTCAGAGAAACACATGAAGTCTAACAGAACATTTAAATTAAATTAGTGTTTAAGTGTTAGGTTTATTTAATATTTCAGTCTTAGTGATTAGGTGCAATAGAATTCTAGAACATGTCATGTCTCAGATTTAGAGTTGTTAACTTAATAATAAATTAGATTGAAATTTTAGGAAGCTTGTGTGATAGAAATTAAAGCATAATATTGTGTAGAACATGATTGGAAATTAAGATTGTTTTTGTGTCTGAATTACATAATGAAATAGAAACTATGCTTGATATGAAATCAAAAGAGTCTAGCTTGATACCATAACTTGTGAGGATTGAGCCTATACAGAAGTTTTGTTGAGAGAGACCTCACTATGGTAGTACTCTAGAACTTGATTTGTTTCTCTATAATGCATGCTTATGTTGATATGATAAAGGCATATTTTCATTTAGCCATGGCCAAATTAGCCTACCTGAAAATTTTCCCATTGCTAACCCCTTTGAGCTTGAGACTTTTCCATTCAACTACCTGATGAATTGTTTATCCATATCCATTGACTTACCTTAATTGAGATTGTAATGACTATGTAGTGACAGAAAAGAAGAATAGATTAAGGTGAGCTCCATTAAAAGTTGAAGGAAAGAAAAGAATGATTTAAAAGTAAGTTCAAAAGAGGAAAAGAAAAAGAAAGAAATGCAATGAAAAAAAAAGGGAAAAGAAAAAGAAAGAATTACAATAAGAAGGAAAAAAAAAGGGACAAAGGAATTGAAAGTATGACTACAAATAAAGTAGTGGAGCAAAAATCCAAGTGCAATTGAAGGAAATTAAAGAATATCAGTGTTCCAGTCTCAATAACTGTTAGCTATTTTCCAAATATTCCTAACCCAAAGCCAGGCCAAGTTACAAGCCCATAAAGACCTTTTGATCAGTTTATGCATGCATTCGTGTTTCTCATTTTTAGGAACTTGAGAATATTATCAAGCCTATGGTAGTACTATGATTGTGATGGATTGAGAGGTTATGATAATACCCCAAACACTTGAGTGATGAGTGAATGATATATCT
>QARZ01038642.1:580-11384 GCA_013407115.1 Glycine latifolia
AAATTCTCTTCTTGCTTGGATTGGATCCTTGGATTGAGTGATTATTTAGCCTTCCATGATGATCAGCAAGGAAAGCCCCATGAAATAAGTGCAGAAAAATGGAAGAATAGCAAAATGGAAATGAAGAAGATGAAGAACAATGAAGAACAAATGAGAGAAAATGAAGAACAAGCTTTCTATTCTAAAAACTTAAAAAGAGAAAAATAAAGTTGTTTGTGCAAAATGTAATGTGTGTTGTCCAAGTTTCACTAAAGTCACTAATATGTAGTGACTAAGTCTGAAGAAAAGAATGGGCCATGAACAAAACCCATCAATTCTAATTATTTGCTATTTACAACCATAAAATCAAATTCGCAGCCTAAAATTACAAATGCAGAGGTTCTGATTTCGAAGCTTAAAATGACCCTCTCAATGACAGAATTGGCCTCGGGCTATTTCTAGCAAACTTGTAGATCTTTTTGTTATCTTTCCAGGGACTCCTAGAACACTCCATTCAAAGTTCCGTAGAGCTCTATAGGTCCTGTACAAGCCAAATACATCAAGTGAGCTTAAAATCTGAAAATACGCAACAATTAGCAATTAAGCCCACTAACTTGCCTAAGACAAAAACTGAATTAGAATGGGAAAATAAAAGTCCAAGAAAATTCAAATAAGCTAAGAATGATAGAAAAATATTTAACTAAAGGCACTCCATCAATCCTTCAATGATAATTGTTGTTTGATATGTGATGGTCAATCTGGTGAGGTTATTCATGTAGGAAAAAGAAAAGGAAACATCTACTTGCTTGCTATAGAACATGAATTCATTCATAATGTTAACTGCCTAGTAAGTTAGGTTGATGAATCATGGCTGTGGAATAGAAGAGCTAGTCACATTAACATGCATCACATGAACAAGCTTATTATAAAAGATTTAATCATTGGTTTACTTAAACTTAAGTTTGAAAAGGACAAACTTTGTGATGCTTGTCAAAAGGGGAAACAAACAAATATCTCTTTTCAAAATAAAAACTTTGTTTCCACCTCAAGACCTCTTGATTTGCTTAGTATGGATTTGTTTGGTCCTTAAAGAACTATGAGCTTAGGAGACAATTATTATGGGCTTGTAATAGTAGATGACTACTCAAGATTCACATGGACTTTGTTTTTAAAATTCAAGAGTGATGCCTTCAATGCTTTCAGAAAATTAGTCAAGCTTGTTCAAAATGAAAAAGGCTGCAAAATTATCTCAATAAGAAGTGAACATGGTGGTGAATTCCAAAATGAACATTTTGAAAAGTTCTATGAAGAAAATGGAATCAACCACAATTTTTCAGCTCCAAGAACATCTCAACAATATGGTGTTGTGGAGAGGAAAAATATATCCCTTGAAGAAGGAGCAAAAACTCTTCTTAATGAGACAAATTTTCCAAAACATTTTTGGGCTGATGTAGTGAGTACTATTTGTTATACTTTAAATAGATTACTTATAAGGCCTATTTTAAAGAAAACTCCTTACGAACTATACAAAGGTAGAAAACCAAACATTTCAAGCCTTAGAGCTTTTTGCTGTAAATGTTTTGTTTTAAACAATGGAAAGGAGACTCTTGGCAACTTTGATGCAAAGGCTGATGAAGCTATCTTTCTTGGATATTCTTTACAAATTAAAGCATATAGAGTTTTCAATAAAAGAACCTTGTGCATGGAAGAATCTATTCATGTTATTTGTGATGAATCTAACTCCTCAAAAGAGGAAAAGAGTTGTGATAATGATGCAAGTCCTATAGAAGATTATGTCAAAATCAATGGATCAAATGAGAAGGAAAATGATGAATCAAATGAAGAGATTGATCAGTCAACAAATATTCAAAAGCCTAAGGACTGGAGAACAAGAGATCTCTCCCTTGACAACATAATTGGTGAAGTAACTAAAGGAGTATATACTAGATCTTTTCTCAGGAATTTATACTGTGATATTGATGGAGGTCCATTGGAAGCTAAAGGTCTAGAAGGAGAACTTGAAGAACTTCCTTTGGTTAGCTTTAGAGGACCTATGACAAGAGCTAGAACTCAATCCCTTCAAGACCACATCAAAGCTAACTCAGACAAGCATGAAGAAGCACACCAACTCAAGAATAACAAGGGCTGGATTTTGATGTCTCAAGTTCAATTTAATTCCATTTAATTCCAACACTTGTTAGTAGCAAAAGTAGTGGAAATAAAAGGGGCAATTGTGTAAAGAGGTGTAGGTGCACTTGTGTGTAATTCTTGTAGCACCTATGTAAGCTTGTAAGCTGCACATGTAAGCTAAAAATACTACACTTTGGCACGCGGGATAAGCCAAGACTCATCATAGGAGAAGCTTGCACCTCAAGCTTCATTAGCTTGCATTAGGCTTCATTAGTTTGCATTACAAGCTTCATTTCATTTGTCATTTCATGTGCATTTAGTTTGTTATTTTCGTGGCTATGTATGGCTGCCCAAAAACTGAATGTAGTCACTTTTGATAGCTTAATACAAATCTGAATTTGTTTGTGAGAGTTTCTCTCTTGTTCTTGTGCAAGAACTTATTGGGTCTTATCAATGACTTCTCAATGCTATTGTGGCGATTCTTCCTAGACTTATTGGAGAGCTTCTCCATGGTGTCTTCCATCTTCATCTCTTACCTCTTCCATCTTCCATTGGTGCACTTTGAAGCTTTCTTTCAGCCTTGGGCTGCACTTGAAATTGGAACAACTTGTGTTCTTGAAGAATCTTGAAGATTGGGTTTTATTGCAAGGTAGATTTGGGAAATCAATGTCTAATGAGTTTAGACATACATCAGATATGGCTTTTGTTTCTCAAATTGAACCTAAGAACATTGATTAAGAATTACTTGATGAACATTTGATGCTTGCCATACATGATGAACTTAATCAGTTTAAGAGAAATGAAGTATGAGAATTTGTTCCTAGACCTTCTTCTCACAAGTCAATTGGCACCAAGTAGGTTTTTAGGAACAAACTTGATGAAAGTCATCATAATTAGAAACAAAGATAGATTGGTTGCAAAGGGTTACAACCAAGAGGAAGACATTGATTATGAAGAAACCTATGCTCCAGTAACAAGGTTGGAAGCCATTAGATTACTGCTTGCATTTGCATGTTTAATGGATTTCAAACTATTCCAAATGGATGTAAAGAGTGCTTTTCTAAATGGATATATTGAGGAGGAAATCTATGTTGATCAACCTCCTGGTTTTGTTGATTTTAAACATCCAAACCATATTTTTAAACTAAAGAAAGCTCTTTATGGATTAAAGCAAGCCCCTAGGTCTTGGTATGAAAGATTGAGCATCTTCTTACTTAGCCTATCCTTCATAAGAGGACAATTGGACAAAACATTGTTAATCAAGAAATCTGCCAATGATATCTTATTAGTTTAAATATATGTTGATGATATTATTTTTGGTTCAACTAATCATTCCTTGTGCAAAGAATTCTCAATCTCTATGTAGAATGAATTTGAAATGTCTATGATGGGAGAATTAACATTCTTTCTTGGACTTCAAGTGAAGCAAATGAAGAATGAGACATTTCTCAGCCAAGCAAATTATTTCCATGAATTGATCAAGAAATTTGACATGGAAAAAAGTAAAGATGCTGCAACTTCTATGGCAACCTCAACTTACCTTGATTCAAATGAAAAGGCAAGAAGGTTGATGGGTCAAAGTATAGAGGGATGATTGGATCTCTATTGACTACAAGTAGACCATATATAATGCTAAGTATGTGCTTATTATTGGATACAAGGGGAGCTAGGAAGAAGATCAAGTCAAGGATGAAGCCCTTTGGTTTAAAGGATTTTTAGCTTCTTACATTCCTATCAATTGAAGGCATTTGTAATTTTTAAGTTGTTCAAGAGGGTTATCTTGTGATCCTTGCATTGCATAAGTATAATCACATACAAGCATTCATGATTTAAGAAAAGCTTATAAGGTTACATGTTTGCATTTAGAAAGAAGTTTCTCATGGTTTAAGTCTTTGGAAAAACATTTGTGCACTGCTTTAATCGATTACTAGCTTGTGTAATCTATTAAAAAGGCTTGAAGAACACTTTAATCGATTATCATTCAATCATAATCGATTACACAGGCTTATTCCAAAAACCATGCTGGACTGCCTTAATCGATTACCACTAATTGCAATCGATTACACAAGCTTATTTTTCAAAGTCATGTAGGACTGCCTTAATCGATTACCGCTAATTGTAATCGATTACATAGGCTTATTTCATAATTGACACTGACTGCCTTAATCGATTACAGGTCATTTTAATCGATTACATTGTTCTTAACATTTTTCCAGATTGGTTCAAGAACACTTTAATCGATTATTTGGCATATTAATCGATTACATTTGTTAAAATAATCGATTACCATAATGTATTAATCAATTACAAGCAGTTAAATCTATTTTCTATTTAAAGCTATTGGGTCTGTGCTTTTGCAACAAGTCAAGTATTATGAGTTTACGAAATTCCCAATAGTCCAAAAGCTTTCAAGGTTCAAGAAATAGATTTTCTGAAGTGTCATTCATCTTGTTTCAAATCACAAGTACACATGTTTAATTGATGATGATGCTTTAAACAAGATTCAACAAGAATTGTCAAGAGAGCTGGTTTTTATCATTTTCATTCATACAACCTGATTTGATTGGTAACATTCATTCATTCATATCCTGAGGATCTCAAGTTTGTATCTCTCTTGAACTTTTACATTGATTTGATTTGTATCTCTTAATTTGTAAGTACTAAGATCAAATAGTTTTCTTTAGAGCTATTCTAGAGTAGTATTCTCTAAGGGGAAAGAACTGAGTATTGTTCTCAGGTTCTTTGTGATTAGAAGTCTAATAGGGTGTTAGATTTCAGGTTCTTTATCTAGGTTTGATAAAGGTAATCACATGTAATAGCTTGTAAAGAACAAATTTGATTTAGTAGAACTCTAGTCAATTTTGATTAGAAGACACTGGATGTAGCTTCTCATTTGAGGGGTGAACTAGTATAGATTTGGTGTTATTCTTGTTTCTAAATCTTGTTATCTGGATCTAACTTTTCTTGTGGTTATTCTCTTTCAAGATCAACAGTAATAGTTTCTGAAGTTGCTTAAGGTGAAGGGTGAGTCTTGATTGATTGAAAACAAAAGTTTTTACAAAGTTAAATTTGTGATATGATCCAAATTCCGCTGTTGGTTTTTCAAAGCATTTTTAAAGTCTAAGTTTTAACCAATTCACCCCCCCCATCTTGGTTAATTGTGTGTGTTCATCCTTGTTTTCACTTATGTGCAAGATATCAAGCTAATCCTAAAGAATCACACCTCACAGCAGTCAAGAGAATCATTAAATATCTTAAATCAATTCCAAGAGTTGGTCTTTAGTATCCCAAAGGTGCAATACTCAATTTAATTGGATACTCAGATTCTGATTTTGCAGGATGCAAATTAGACAGGAAAAGCACAAGTGGAACATGCCATTTATTGGGAAGTTCACTAATCTCATGGCATTGCGAGAAACAATCTTGTGTTGCTCTATCAACAGTTGAAGTAGAGTACATTGCAGCTGGGAGTTGTTGTGCTCAAAGCTTGTGGCTAAAGCAACAATTACAAGACTTTCATGTTGAATTGAAAGAAATTCCTTTGCCATGTGACAACACAAATGCTATCAATCTATCAATGAATCCAATAATGCACTCAAGGACAAAGCATATAGAGATCAGACATCACTTTCTCAGAGATCACATTCAAAAGGATAATTGTCCAATTGAGTTTATAGATACAAACAATCAATTGGCTGATATTTTTACTAAACCCCTTGCTAGAGATAGATTCTTTGATCTTAGGAACATGCTAGGAATTCTTGATGAATCTAATATCTGATAGCATACTTGTGATGTGTCTGACTACATGAAATTCAAGTCACAATCCATTATGCATCACATTTGGCAAAAAAACTCGAATTATGATGAATGGCAGTGTTCATGCTGCATAATTGTCTATTTTAATCGATCACTATACATTTTAATCAATTGTTTGATGTTCAAAGACAATTTAGAGTGAAAACTCTCTGGAGTAATCGATTACCTTTCGTATTAATCGATTTCTTGGTGTCTAAAAGCAACTTAAGTTCAAAAACTCCCTGGAGTAATTGATTACCCAACGTTTTAATCGATTACACCATGCTTAGAGGCATATTTCACCCTAGAATAATCGATTACGAGGGCTCTGTAATCGATTACTTATGGCGTTTCTGCAAATCTGCATAATTTTTAATGAATAATAACTAACACCTTATCTCTAATTCAAATTCAAATTCTGGTTCAATGTATCCAGACACTCTTGGAATTTAAGATAGCTGTTATCAAGTTTTTTAAAATTCAAATTTCAAACTTGAAAAATTCTCTATAAATTCAATTTTTCAAAGCTTAAAAATCTCACATATGAAAATCACTCTCTCCCTTAGCAAAACTGAGATAACCAAACCTCTTCCCATTCCTTTCTTCTAAACATCACCATGTCTCACCCAAATGCCTCCAAGAAAATCAAAACCAGCAAAAAGAAGGCTGGCCAAACCTCTAGAGCTGTTGAGAACAGGTTAGATACGTAGTTCTCTACAGAAGTTTAGAGGAAATAACTACATGCAATTCAATGCAACCAAGCTTGTGATGCCTCCTAAATATCTTGAGCTTGATTGGTTTGTAGCTGAGGGATTCACATTCCCTGCAATGTTGCAAGCTCAAGGGCTAACAAAGCTGTTGGAGATGAAGGGTACCTTTTACCTTGAATTGGTAAAAGTATTTTATACTTGTGCCAAGGCAAGCATGGATGGTGTTCTCCGCTCCAAAGTAAATGGAGTGGACATGGAGATTGGCGACACAGTGTGGAATGTTGTGGCTAGCATCTCCTGTGATGGTGTTAGAAGATTTGAAGAAGAAGTTTGAGGGTATTCAAAGATGGATGCATACAGGGGTATGTTGCTGAATCCACATGCTCAAATAAGGAACAGATTGGGCGTGGGAAACATGACTGGTGAAGATAGACTTCTTCACTACATCATTACTTACATCCTTACACCAAGGTCAACAAATCACTAATGATGATCTACAGCTGGTGTATGGGATGAAGTCTGGAACTCAAATTAATTGGGTTCTAGTCATTGAGGAGACTATGATGAAGTCCAAAAGGTTGCTCAACTATCAATTCCCCTATGCTATTTTGGTCTCAAGGTTTATTGATTACTTTGGGATTGATGTGTCAAATGAGATTGTTGACAACACCACCAACATCACCAACCTCATCTCTGTCAAGCATCTCACCAAGTTGGGATTGATGAAAACACCAAATTGATGGACAATGGCTGGTGTAACGATCCGCCTCGTCGCTACGATATCACTAAATCTACTCGTGTAAATTTTAAATTTTAATGAAAACTCCATTAATTTGATTATGAAAATGGTAGTAAGTTTTTCACGATAATATAACTATCATGCACACGATACAATTACATAATTAAATATATACATATATAGATATCGAATCAGGGCATATCATTCACATATCAGTACTTAATTCAGTTTTACATGTAATTACACCTGGAATCTTACTTATCTAACAAAAGAGTTCAAGGAACTAACTAAGAAAGAGTTAATAAACAAAACACAACTCTTTCCCAAAAAGAACTCCAACATCATCACGACGGCTTGGCGGCTCCAACCAAAAAGAAACGCCTCCAGAGTCACCTAATGTTGCTCATTTGCTCACACGAACGAAGGTTCGCGATCATCACAGGTACCAACCACACGGTACAACAAATGCATGGGTGAGTTTATTAGATACAACCAACAAGCATAAGATAAAAACAATTGGAAAGGAACAACAATAACAATCACAATTATTACCAGAACTCCATTAATCCATTACACACTCGACAAAACCAATCATCCAATTCATTTCACAAATCAAACAATCATGATCAGAATGATGCATGCTCCTAATTTCACTCTCACCATGCAATGTGGTACCATATCCAGGGAAATAGCCTCGTACAAGAAAAATGATTCATCGCCTATCAAGTTCATCATGTCGTGCACTGGTCATTCCCCCCATGGTGATTAATCAGGAGTCACAAGGGAATTCCAAACCCGATGACCCCTTCGTACCTGCGTTTTCAGCCCACAGAAACCCATAGGTACGCGCATGCCTTTATTCTATTTCCATCAATGCAATATAAAGTATGAAACATGGGCACCATCAATGCATGACCCAGCTAGGAACACATCCTTCCTCGCAAGGGTAACCCGTCATGTACCCCCATGTACATACATAACACACCAATATGGGTTCACTGATGCATTGATCGTGGCTAGGAACACATCCTTCCTCGCAAGGGTAACCAATCAGTCATTGCATCCCAGGTGGACATACATATCATACAATCATGGGCACCATCAATGCATGACCTGGCTAGGAACACATCCTTCCTTGCAAGGGTAACCAGTCATGCACCCCCCATGGGTATCCATGTATATCCACATCACACAATGACATTGTCCACATCAACACTATCTCTCATCAATGTCATTATCAACATCAACACCATGTCACCTCAATGTCATCAACAACATCAACATCATTTTATTTCAATATCATCATCGTGAACATTAATATCATCTCATTTCAACATCATCAACCACATCAACATTATATAAATCTCAATATCATCAACGACATCACAAATAATCGCATTTCACATCTATACGTAATACATATGCCTGAGATTCATATTCACAATTCATCATACCACAAGACTGATATTTTTAGGAAAATTCTAAATTAAAGAGGAGGACTACAATATATAAAACACACTTTTATGCCCATTTTAAAATTTAATGAAAAATTAAATAGGAAAAACATATTATAAAATTTTGGGCAGAGTCTCCTCCGTAATTAAGACTTTTCCAAAAAATCCAATCATTACAACAACATCAATCATAGTTTTATCCATCAACAAGCAAATTCATCGCATCCCATTAGTTAAAAACATAGGCTTTCTTGAAAACAAGCATACAACAGGAACAAACATACATTAATAATAAATATATTGCATCCCATTAGTTAAAAACTTAGTTTTTCTTGAAAATCAGCATACAGCAGGGACAGACAGTTATCTTTATAGTTAGGCTCCCCAACTATGGTACCAAAACTATAACAAAATAATAAACCCCCCTTACCTAACTAGGAGTTCTCCCTGTTACAGCCTAACGGTGTTGTTTCGTGATCTTTCCAATACATGTGCTTGTCCGAACACAGAGTTCTATATACCAAATTGAAGATAATTTAGTATAGATTTCAAAGGCAAGGTCAAAATTAACATTTGGGATCAAATATCCACTCAAATTAAAAAGGGGCTAAACGGTGTTTTGGGAGTTCACATCAAAAGACATCATTTTGAAATTTCAATCACACCAATGTGACTAGGGTTCAACAAAGATCACTGAAATGACACCAATTTCATAAAAAGGAGGCTTTTACAACATCTCATTTTCAAAGGGTTTTCAAAGGATGTGTAAAACTCCCAACAACGGTACCCAAAACGTAAGAGACACTAAGACAAGCTTAAATTAGCTAGGAGAAGACAAAAGAAACTAAGATTACCTCAAGAGAATCAAGAAAGAAGGATTGGGAGCTCTGTTCTCTACCGAAACTTCGAGAGGAGTTTCAAAGATTCTACTCCGATTACGAGATTCTTCTCCGTGTCGTGGTCTCGTGGCAAGCAACGACGGTCCGTGGTGGTCACCGGTGGTCTTGGGTGGTGGAGGATGATGGTGAGAGGTTGAGGAAGGTTTGGGAAAGGCAAAAAAAAACTCCATTTTTGTGATTTTCGCTGCTGGTACGAATTTATATCAGACTTGACTCGCCTAGGCGAGCCCAAATGCCTACAAAAATTTGCTTGGGCGAGCTGACCTGATTTTAAAATTACTAGTTCAAACGGTCAAATGCTACATACATGGGTTAGGAGCCTACCTTTAAAATTTGAAGGCGATCCATCGGTTAACCAATCCAGGATGGTTATTTTACTAAAATAGGTTTCGGGTCAAACTCAAAATCACACAATTTCAACGCAGCTCAAACAAACTCCACATAACTTAACATCCACACTAAGAAATTGCACAAGGATAATTTACACAACAACTCAACTAATCTAAACTAATCAAATAATCAAATAACACAAGAAATATATCAAACATCTATTTTCAGTTATCGAAATTTCAGGGTGTTACAGCTGGAGCTCAAGCTCCTTAAGGAGGTGTTGATAAAGAACAAGAAGCTGATGAGGAAGATGTTGAAGCTGGACTTGCTGAGCAGCAATGGAGTCCTTTTGAATCTCTCATGATTCAAAAGATGGATCCAATGATAGCTTTGCATCATGAACATTCAGCCGATGTTCATTCCTCTTTGGATGAAATCATCACTAGGCTAGAAAATATAGAGACTAGAATGACTCTTAAAGACTTTGATAATCTCTAGATTAGTGGATGTATTGTTGTGCTTTTGGTTGTGTTGTTTGTTTTCTCTCATGTTCAACAACTATCTTTGATATTTACCTTCATGTTTTGCACTTTCTATTAATGAATAAAATTTGGTTTATGTTTATCTTCCTTTGCTTATTTCATTATAACTGGTTTATTTTGACTTTGATAAGGCAAAAGGGGGAGAAAAATAAAATGAACATATAATCTGAACACATGAAGGTGTTAAAACAAAGGAACACTTCAAAACAACCAAGAGGGGGGG
>QARZ01038643.1:0-14921 GCA_013407115.1 Glycine latifolia
TATCTTATCTTCACGTGTGGGATGCTTCATGATTAGATTTTTTTGGTTAAAAATCTGACTCAAACTCTTCTATAAAGTGTGCTATTGTGATCATAGTTCTCTAATAATTTGAGAGGAAAAACCCTAATCTACTTTCCTCTATTTTCACGTGCCCCTTTGTGTGAGTGTTTGCTGAAAATTCAGCCATCAATATCATCTATTGGTGAGCCTCTTAGATAAATAAAAACACTTTAAAACATAACCTTCTTCCTCTCCATTGGTGTGCCTAGCCTGCCTCATTTGGTATTTGTTGGTAGCCTTCAAGAAGTGTTCTTGAGTCTTGACAAGAAGTGGTGTGGATCAACATTAGAGGGCTTGTATCTTCAAGCCTATCCTTGATCATCAAATTTAGAATATAAACAAGGTAACATCTATGTCCTAAAGAATGATTCTTGTGTGGTATGTGTGTTTCCGCTTTAAAAATTTTGTTTTTCTCACATGCCTTCGGGCTTCAAGGCCCTTTTCTTTCAATAATCGATTACACATGCCATTTAATCGATTAAAGCAGTTCAATCTTGATATAATCGATTACACATGCTATTTAATTGATTAAAACAGTGGAAAAGTGCTTGTACTGAATTTCTTCTAACAAGTGCTGGAATTTATTGAATTAAATTGGACTTGAGACATCAAAATCCAGCTCTTGTCATCCTTGAGTTGGTGTGCATCTTCATGCTTGCCCAAGTTAGCTTGAATGTGGTCTTGAAGTGCTTGAGTCTTAGCTCTTGTCATTGGTCCTTTAAAGCTCACCAAAGGAAGTGCTTCAAGCTATCTTTCTAGACCTTTAGCTTGCCATGAACCTCCATCAAGTGGTAATGTCTTCTAGAGAGGAATGAACTTCATAAGAGATTCAAAAGGACTTCCCTACTGCACAGTAGGTGCAACTTCAACATCTTCTTCCTCATCAACTTCTTTGTCCTCATTAGCAACTCCTTGAGGAGCTTGAGCTCCAACCATGGTCTACCCATTAGGGGTGTTCATCATTCCCAGCTTGGTGAGATCCTTCTTGGAGATAAGGTTGGTTATATTGGTGGTGTTGTCCATAATTTCATTGGTCACTTCAATCTCAAAGTAATCGATAAACCTTGAGATCAGGACAACATAAGGAAATTGATAGCTTAGTAGCCTATTTGCCTCCATCATCATTTCTTTAATAACCAGAAACTAATTGATTTGAGTCCTAGTCTTTATTCCATACACCAACTGAAGATCATCATCAGTGACTTAAGCATGTTTCGTTGATCTTGGTGTTAGAATGTATGTGATTATGTAGTGAAGAAGCTTACCTTTTGTTGTCATGTGGCCAACACCTAATTTGTTTCCAATATTAGCATTGGGGTTCTATAGCATACCTCTGTAAGTTTCCATCTTTGAGTAACCACCAATCTCTTCTCCAAATCTTCGGACTTCTCCAAAAGTGATACCAGCCACTGCATTCCACACAGTGTCATCAATCACCATAGTCAATCCATTCACCTTGGAGCGGAGAATGCCATCCATTCCAGCCTTGGCACAAGTATAAAAGACTTTCACAAACTCAGGGTAATAGGTACCCTTCATCTCCAACAATTTGGTGAGTCCTTGTGCATGCTGTAATGCCTCGTATGCATCTGGTGCATTAACATTGATTTATGGTCGTTAAGCGCAGCAATTATCACAGATAATTAATTCGGAAGCGATAAACAAAATGACGTCATCAACCGTCAATAACAACAACTGTACATCATATATGGTGAATTCTCATAATATACAATGTATATCTCCAAAACTACACAAAATCCCTATCAGGGTACAAAACAATAGGCATACAACAAAAAGTAGAGCTAACATGCTCTCAACCCTATGCCTAAGGTTCTCACAGAACCTATCCCTGCTCGGGCCTCTTGCCCTGGGATCTCTCAGCAGCTCCCTGAGTATCACCTGCAAAACATAACCCCCAACAGGGGTGAGATAACAATCTCAGTAAACTCAGGGTCCTTGGAGGTATTTCCTCCCCCTGGTTCACTTCCATGCATATAATATCAAAATTGGCATTACAAACTAGCCATCACAGCTCTCAAGCCATATCAACACATATACATATGACTCAAGGGTTTAACAACACCCTTTTTATAAAACACATCAATATCATTTAGTCATCACGGCCCTCAGCAGTTTCACAACATATCACATGTATAGTTCAACTCAGATACAACATATACAAAGATAGATATATTATATTCCTTGAGAAATATCATCTGCAACAGGTATAATCTCCAAGGATTTACTCACATATATAAATATATCTATACTGTATTGCCTGGGAAAAGATCATCTGCTACAGGTATCTTATTCCAGGATGCACTCATACATATATAGCACTTCCGAGAGAAGCTCATCTGCAACAGGTGCTTTCTCTCAGGTTAGGACACACTTGGACAAATATAGTACTTCCAAGAGAAGCTCATCTGCAACAGGTGCATTCTCTCAGGTTTTATCACATACACAATATTAACCACTTAGAGTTGGTCCACGTAACTCTGGCTCTAAGGGAAGTCCATATTTAGTCCATTCTACTGGCCAGAAAATCTCAATAACCCACAACACACATAGCCTCAATCCATGTATATCAATTACATGTTTTCAATCAAATTAGTAATACACAATTTCAATATACATGCATCAATTCATACAATAACCATCACTCCCTCTGGAGTATGGTGGAACACAATCTAGGGGAAACACTCCCAAGAACAAAGAGCTTACCTGCTCTCAGTGCTACACCGATTGTCCCGACTTTGTGGTCACAACCACCAGCAATGTCTGTATCATGCCCTACACAAGGATACAAACAATCAATCAATAACGGTCCTCAACTGTTAGAATGAAAGGAAACACTATTCCTTTCCATTACAACCTCTCTATTCTCTATCTTAGGGTTATCAGAGCTAACCACCTTATAGGCGATTCACAGACCCTCAACAGGATCTATCTCAGCCTAACCAAGGCACTAGAGTCCCTCTAAGACTCTGCATAAGCTAATTCAAAGCATACAATTGCTTAACCCCTCTGTATTTCAAGAATAACCAAGTTATTCAAAATAATCAATTCAACATACAATCACCTTCTATACGGTCTCATGAACATTTTTAGTAAAAGCAAACATGCTCATACATGTCATGATACCCTCCATTTAATCATCATTCTTCCTACTCATACAGATATCGGAGTCAAAACCAAACTTCATCAATAGTCATGATTCAAAGCTTATTATTCATCAGACCAACCTCCTGAACATACTTTTCTAAAGAACCTAAGCCTAATTCCAGCCCTATCACAAATGGGCCACTATTCATCCCAAGAACAAATTCCCAAATCAATCGGTAAAACTTGAGTTTCTTACCTCTAAACAGTCGAGGAAGGCTGGAGGATCACTTCTCCAAGCTTTGGCGTCCTTGAATCGCCTTCTTTCCCTTCCAAACTCGGTTTTCCCAAAGTTCCCTAGAGAACGGGATTTCTCCGATTGATGGCTCTCTCGAGAAATTGAAGTTGGAATCTAGCTCATGGAGGAGTTCTAATCAAGTTTCTAGTTGGGTAGGAAGTGTTTAGATAAATAATGGAGAAGATATGAAGCTTCCTAAGCTTGTCAATGGAAGAATGGCTCAAGGAAGAAGAGGGAACTGATTTTTGGCCTAAATTTCGTAAAAATGGCCTTTTATAGGCCCCCAGCCCGTGCTCCCACGCTACCAGCGTGAGGCCCACGCTATCAGCGTGACATACCAGTGGAAAAATGGCTTTCTACTGGAATCTCACGCTATCAGCGCCACTCCCACACTACCAGCGTGAGTCCCACGCTACTAGCGTGACATACCAGTGGAAAAATGGCTTTCTGGTGAGTCTCCAGCCATCGCTAAATCCGTCGCTAATTCCGTCACTAATGCTTTTGCGACAGAAATTTAGTAAATTTAAACTTTCTTTCTTTTTCTTTTATTTATTTAACCTTGGTTATTATACATGCAACATCTCAGGGAAGCTGAATCCCTCATTGACAAACTAGACAAGCTCCGGATATTTGGGTGGCAGAACAAGCTTAGTCGCATGGAACTGTATGTAGTTGTTCCTTTCAGCCTCAGTGGAGAACCAAGTATCTAACCTGTTCTCAGTAACTTTAGAACTTATCTAGCCTTCCTCTTGTTGGTTTTCTGCTTCTTTGAGGAAGATGGTTGAGACATGGTGAAGAGACATAAATTTTGAAATAGAAATATGCAGAGTGTTGGTAGAGGAGAAGAAGAGGCACAACAATAGTGTAACCTTGCACTGTGAAAATAATTTCCTCACACCGAAAACATTTTTCTGTCAACTTTAATAATTAAAACTAATAAACTAATTTTTATAAACTTAATTCTTAAGAAGTTTTTTATTTAAGTAAATTTCCAAGAAACAATTATTTACGTTTTCTAAAACACATATTTAATCGACTGCAAGTTATCATACGTATAAATAATTTGTAGGAAAACACTGATAGGCAAGTAATCATAGAGAAATAAATTAACTAACAACTAAACACTTTGCAGAAAATAACTTAGCACTATGATTTTTAATTAAACCATAACCCATAGTCAAAACAAACATAGGCAATTACTCAACAAGGACTAAACACACACAAAGACTTAGTTGAAATTTTTCAGGGTGTTTCATTTTTTCCACATGCATTACGCTATACAATGTCTAACATCTAGATCAGCCCAGTATGGAAGATCAAAGAAGATTGACATCTTCTTCCATATGTTTTTTGTCACTTGCATCCTTCTTTTGGGTCTTTTTGAAGATATTATAATTGTTCTCCACCCGCTCATAAGCTTGGTGCCTAGTTAAGGGCATTGGTGCAATTTCATTCTACTATGTTCCATCAAAAGCTTTTTTAAGTTGCTGATACGGATGATAACAATTGAGAAATCTCTTATGCATAGTGTAGACTGTCATTTTACAATGCATCAGTTTCAAGTAACTTGTCTTATCTTCAGATATAAGGCATGTGTAAAGCTCCTTAACACTATGTAACACCCCGTACGCATCCGGTTTGTTAACATTCAATTATGGTAGTTAAGCACAGCAATTAATTTAAAAAAAGTAATTAGGAAGCAGCTAATAAAATGACGTCATTATAAGTCCATAAATAAATATAATTGTGCATTATGTATGGTAGTTGCTCATGAAATTACAACAATATACATCGGGTTACGTTCTCCCCTCAGGGCCAGGGTACAAGGTGCATATACATGTATATACATACATTACAAAATAATGAGCCAATGTGCTCTCAAAATAAAAATAAGGTTCACTCAGAGCCCCTTCCCGGCTCGGCTCTGGTCCAGAATCCCTCGGACTGCCTCACTACCCGGGCCTCTTGCCTTGGGATTCACCGCCTTCTCTCTGCTCTTCACCTGCAAAGACATATAATCCCCAATCGGGGTGAGATATAAATCTCAGTAAACTCCGGGTCCTTAGAGGCTTCTCCTTCCCTGGGTTCACTCTTCACGATACATAGCATTAAAATGGCATCACATAATTCGGCATCCCGGCTGTCAGAAAATGCATCAGATGTATATAACAACACAGATATAGCGAGAGAAGATCATCCACTTAAGGGCACATTCTCCCAGGACTTTCTATAGACCCGGCCAGAGGAAGATCATCCACTCAATGATACATTCACTCAAGAGTTTGCTCGAACGTATATGGCTCTTCCAAGAGAGGATCATCCTTATAAGGGCACACCCTCTCAGGGTTTTCATATATACTAATTGACCACTTAGAGTTGTTCCACATGACTTTGGCTCTAAAGGAAGTCCATATTTAGCCTCTTCTACTGGGCAGAGAAGCTTGTCAAGCAGACTACATATCATCATATACATGTTCTCAACCAAAAGGTAGTAACACATAATTTCAATACCACATGCATCATGACATACCGGAACCATCACCCCATTCAGAGTATGGTGGAACACGGTCAAGGGAAAAACTCCCAAGAACGGAGGGCTTATCTGCTCTAAGTGTTCACTGGCTCTCCCGGCCTCATGGTCACAACTACCATTATCCTATGTAACACACTCTGCAAAAGCATGCAAGAAAACAAACATGGTCATCAATCATTGCATGCAAGCAACCCATAATGGTTATCAATTGTTGCATGAAAAGAGACACCATTCTTCCCCCCATAAGACCCGAGCCTAGTTCCAACTCTAGCTCAACAAGGGTCAAGATATATCTTGTAGACAAAATTTAGAAATCAGTAGCTATATAAGTTCCTTACCTCTGAAATGTTCAAGAAGGCTAGAAGACAGCTTTTCCAAGCTTAAGCGTCCTAAAAAGCCTTCTTCTTCTTTGAAGTCGAAACTCTGTGAGGTATTTGGAGAGACGAACTCTCCGTTTAGAGTTTTCAACAGGAACAAAGGTTGGAATCTAGCTATAGGGTGGTTCCTCTCAATTTTCCAGTTGCATGCAAAAGGGTTTAGGTTAGGAGTGAGTGGCTATGAAGTTTCACTCACTGGAACTGGAGGAAACGGAGAGAGGAAGAAGACGATAGTGTTTCGTCGAAATGAGAGAAGTGGTCTCTTTAAATGACCTTGGCACGTGACACACGCGCTGTAACACCCTAAAATTTTACAAGTAGAAAGATATTTGTGTTGATTAATTATTTAAAATAAATCTTGAAATCTGTAAAAGTGTTTTGCATGGGTCTTTGTGCGTAAAAGGTGAAAGTCAAATTTTGTGGCTGAGATAAGCTATTCGTACACCCATAGTAAAAATGGTGGTGGCTATGGTGGCTATTCGGTCATGCAAGTGGGCAACTATGGTGGCTAAGATAGCTGGCTGAATCAAGTTGTTGGCAACTTGCCTAAATGCTTCATCTATAAATAAGCCTGCAGTAGAAGAATGGTTCACTCTCACTTTGGGTGTGTTTTCTTCTTTTTCTCTCTCTAAAAATCTTTGCACCAGAAATCTCTCTTCTTTCACCTTCTATACCACTTTAACTCTCGAGAATCACCGTAACTGCAGTGGAAGAACCTCTACGTTAAGAGGAACTTGTGAACAGAGCTTTACTTTTCCTTCCTGGTTGCTGTACGAACTTACGTTAGTTTAAAAATAAAAGGATTCTTGACCAGGTAAGGGGAGTTTATTGTGTTAATAATGATTTTTGATATCATGCTTCGGTTAAAATGCGTATCTATTGTTTAATATGCTGTGTAAAATATATTGATGGTGTCTATAAATGGTGTGAGGAAGACGACTACCGGGTTGGGTAAGTTGGGTAGAGTATGTTATATATATATATATATTAAAACACTATTGTGTTGTGACGTCGGTTGCCGGGAAGGGTTGGCCGAGTTGCATGTGTCAAACCTTTGTTTGTGATGTCAGCTACTGAGAAGGGTTGGCCGAGTTGCATATGTCAAAACCTTTGTTTGTGATGTCGGCTACCGGGATGGGTAGGCCGAGTTATATATATATATATCCTTTGTGATGTGATGTCGGCCATCAGGATGGGAATACCGAGTTGTACGGTTTAAGTAGCATGCATGTGTGCAGGCAGGATGTAACTTAGTCTTTGTATATCGGGTTTCTTACCCGAAGTTGTTCCCTAGAACTATTAGAGCTTGTATCTTCTTGGGAATAGAACCATCAGGTTACTTACTCAGCAGAGCCCATGCCTTTTCTTTAAAAAACTATCGGGTTCCTACTCAGTAGAGCTGGTACCTTTCTTTAAATAATTATCGGGCTTCCTTACCCGGACAACCTTGTGCCCTTGTCCAACCTTGTTCAGGATTATTACATCAGTTGTTATGGCTAAGTGCCAATCCAGATATCTAATATTGCACACCTATTCACTTGTTTGTAGTGTTTGTCAATGATGTTGAGATTGGCCATTGTATTGGCTCGAGTCATTAAATGCATTAATATCATGGGGGGTGTATGGCATTAACCTAACCAATATGAGTTAATCCCGGACAGGGCCATACATTGATAGTGCTCATGGTAATCTAAATGCGTTTTGATATACATAAATACCCACGGGAGTGTATGACATTATCCTAGCCAGGACGAGTTGATCCTGGGGCTGGGTCATACATTGATGGAGTCATGGTGATATTTTATGTATTGGCGTGATATGCCGGACCGGGTGGTTAACCTTGCAAGGACCATGGTCAGTGCATCAGTGTACCTAAGAATGGGTTAGTATATATGTATATGGGGGGCGGTATGACGTTATCCTACCCAGGTCGAGTTGAGCACAGGCCTGAGTCATACGTTGATAGAGCCCATGTACACACTTCATGCATAATGGAAATAGGATGGTGGCAGTAGGGTACAGAGGTACTAGAAGGGCATATCTGTTTGGAACTCCCTTGTGACTCAGGGCTAATCACCATGAGGAGGGAGCAACCTGTGCACGACAGAGTGACCTTGACGAGCTTCTGCATCATTTTCCTAAGAGAGGCTATTTGCATGACGATGGTACCACATTGCATTGACAAAGAGATAAGTCTGGAACATGCATCATGACTAGTCATTTTAAGATGAATTGTGAAATGTGTTTGGACGGGTTGTCCATGGTTGAATGCGTGATAAAATATGTTTGAATATTGTTGTGATTTTACAATGTTCGAGTTGTCTTTTTATAACTGATGATATTTATTATAATGGACTCACCTTTGCTTTGTTGTACCTTGTGGATTGGTACCTGTGATGATCGCGAACCAAGTTCGTGTGAGCATGTGGACAGCAGTAGGAGGCCAGGAAGATGACCTATGTTGATTGGAGCCGCCAAGTAGCCGAGATGTAGATGGACTAGATCCCGGGCAAGGGTTGTACTTTTGCTAGTTACACACCTTGTTCTAATGACTACACCCCTACATTTTGCTAGTTACTGTAACGACCCACCACGTCGCTACTATGTCACTAACTCATAAATCATGGCATAAACTCATTTTAATAAAAAGAACACCCCTTTTTGGTTACTTGTGAAAATGATAGTAAATTTTTGCGAGTATATAATGACCGTCATCATACAAAATACACATACTTGAAGATATTCGTAAGACATCTCGAATACCTGTTTATACATGCCAGACATAATTTAATTACAAGTACAAAGATTACATCTCAAAATATACATCAAGTATTTTACAAATAGAAAGAGAAAATAAAAGTTAGGGATGTAATTAGCAAAACGAGGAGTGCATCCATTAAAACAAGGGGTACATCTAGCAAAGTGCAACTCCTGCCCAGGATCATGTCCATTGACATCCCGGCAAAACATGGTGGCTCCAACAATTCAAACTTCTCCTAAAAACACCTAATGTTGCTCATCTGCTCGCACGAACTCGGTTCGCGGTCACCACAGATACCAAACCACAGGGTACAATAACGCAAAGGTGAGTTCATCATATTAATAACAATGATAAATACAACAGGAAGAAGGCATACAACCCAGTCAAGAAGCAAAACGATTATCAACATACAATTGCAAACGTTCCAAGCACAACATACACGGACATTCACAATCATCTCATAGATCAGCTCATAAAGTCTACCATGATGCATGCTCCTGACTCAATTCTCATTATGCAATGTGGTACCATCCCAGAAATGGGTCATCCCAGTGGTCAGATGATGCAGCAGCATGTTAGGGTCACTCTATCGTGCACAGGAATCACCCCCCATCAGCCAATGGGTGTCAGAAGAAGTTTCCAACAGACGTGGCCCCCAGTACCTCCGTACCCTACAGCGAATCATCAACCCCATTTTCGCCATGCAAAATGTTGTATGTCTCTCATGGGCACCATCACTATATGACCCGGGATAACTCATCCTGGCTGGGATCTCCATACCCTCCCATGTACATACATTCCGCCCACACAAGGGCCCAGCGATGCACTGACCATGACCCTCACAAGGTTTACCACCACTCAGTCTTGGCATCTCACGGTTTACCGCCCACACATGGACCCGACGATGCACTGACTGTGGTCCTTGCAAGGTTTACCACCACCCAGTCCCGGCATCTCACTGCTATACATGGAATATGCAAACACATTCCTCATCTCGAGTCATCGCATAGACCGAGTTCGAATGCCACCGACGTAATCATATACACCATCCATCACACATACAAACAAATGAACTGGTTTGAAGTATGAGGTATCTGGGTTGGTGTTTAGACATACTATCTCAAGGTAAGAATTTGAACAAGGTCGAACGAAGGCAAACAAGGTTGGTAGGGGTCGGTATAATGCGGACAAGGTCAGTAGGGGTCGGTCAGAGAAGTAAAGTTTGGGTAAGGGAAGGCAAGGGTAGCAAAATGGGCGAGGTCGAAGGAATTTGGTCGAGGTTTATAAGAACCCGGGTTTGTATTTCACAAATCCTACACAAGAGTGCAAGGGAACCCGGTAGCTCATTTCCCGAAAGCAAACGAGCTCTGCCGAGTAAGGAACCCGGCAGTTCTCAAGGAAAGAGGGGTTTGGACTTAGCAGTTCTAAAAGGAACACCCCATCCCGGGGTGAGGACCCCAGTCTCTCTATAAAGGGAGGGATGAGTTTTTAGAGATGACACGTGTATGGAACCCGGTCGTTCTAGAAGAAGCAACAAAAGCTCAACCGAGTAGGGGAACCCGGTAGCTCATAGAAAGGAAAGCGAATCTTAACAACTCTTAAGGGAACAACCCCGGGTAGGTGACCCGGTCTACAGAAGTCCACCAACAAGGACTAAATTACGTTTTACATGCGTGCATGCATGCTACGTAACCCACTCAACTCAGCCTACCCATCCCAGTAGCCGACATAAAAAATACAAGGCTGATGTCTATATGCAATAAGACCAACCCATCCTGGGACTCATCACCCTCACAAACACTCATGCAAGTGCCTTAGAAGTTTTTCAAGCATCAAAATGCCACTTCACACACATGCACGGAAAGTTCTTAAAGCATCTACTCCCCACAAGAACACCAAGCATCAACACAAAACAACATTTAACAAAATAAGGCATAACATACCCCATTTAGAAAAGACATGGCTTCTCTGGAAAACAACACACACACAGGGACATGTAGTTATCGTCACGGTTGTGTAAAAGATAGGAACACTTCACACTTAACCAAGAGGGGGGGTGAATTGGTTAGGCTTGGTAAATTAAAAATTCTTTTAAACAAAATCAGAGTTTTCCTTAGGATCTTTATCACTTTTGAAACCAAGAATACTTATTCAATCAAAAGCTCAGCCCAAGGTATGCAATTGTTCAAAGTTAAATTGATAAGCAAGACAATACAATCAATATATATATAGAATAAGCAAGCACGAATTTAAACACAAGACTCAAGAGATTTATATTGGTTCACTTCAAACACTATGAAGCTACATCCAATTTTCTTCCATTCAACACTAGAATGGAGTTCCACTATTGCAATTTTCTGTCTTACAAGTAATTACAAAATCTCTCTTTATCAACCCCAGATAAAGTTAAGAAACCTAAAACACTATTAGGTTCTTAGAGATCAACCCACTGAGAATCCACTCAGCACACCCCTAGAGAAACCCTATCTCTAGATTACATGCAAGAACCTTAATTACAATAGAAATTCAATTACAATTCAAAACACAGAGTACACCCTCAAAGCTAAGGAAAGAATTCACCTGATGATCCAATGAGTAATGATGCATATGAATGAATGAATCAGGTTTAAAGATTAACACAAGACTCAGAAGAACACATTCCTTAAGCTTTGACAAGAACCTTCTTGCTTCAAGAAACAATCAATAACCCATAGATGTTTTGATGTAAGCAAGAACTCCCAGAACCCAGAAATCCCCAAGAAAGTATTTAGAATGCTTTGTGTTAGCTCAGAATTTGAAATTGACAAGTTACTTATTAAGCACAGTATGGGTTCTATTTATAACAAACATTTTAACTGCCAGTAATCGATTAAACGCGCCTAATAATCGATTATTTATCATATGTAATCGATTAAATAAACCATGTAATCGATTAATATGTTCTATAGACTTTCTGGGATTGGCAACGAACCAATTAATCGATTATTCCGCATCGTAACCGATTATCACGATGAGCTCTAGAAAAACTTGAAGTTCAGAGTGCAACTTAAAAGGCACTGTGTAATCGATTATTGTTTTGTGTAATCGATTATGGCAGACAGCTTCATAAAACAGGGATCAGCCAAATGAACTATGTAATCGATTACTGATTTTGGTAATCGATTATTGTATAACAAATAGTTAAGCAGTAGTGTATAATGTAATCGATTACAGATATTGGTAATCGATTAAGGCAGTGAGCTATGGTTTTCTATTTGGCCTTTGTAATCGATTACAGTCCATTGGTAATCGATTAAAATGTTTGTCAAGGCTGTTTTATATGTAAACTAAAGTCAAATAATCGATTAATCCGATATGTAATCGATTACATTGTTCTTGATAAGTTTTCCAGAGAGAGCTAAGAACAAAGTAATCGATTATATATATAGGTAATCGATTAAATAGTGTAAAACAATATTTTTCCAAAAACCCTTGTTTCAATTTAAACACTTTAATCAAATTATCAAAACCTTGTTAATTCTATGACTCTAATTGAAGATTTAAATGAATGATATGAATGCAATGCACTTGGATCACTAGAGATGCTTCTTTCTTTACAATTAACTACAAGTTATTCTTCAAGTCTTCAAGGCATGTTGAAAGCTCAAAACCAAGCTTGATCTCTTGTCCATTCTTCAAGTGATTTCTTTGAAACCAACAGGTTGGACTCCCTGGCCTTCAAATCGTGGTACTCAAAGCTGTTAAGAAACACGATAAACTCCCTTACCTAATTAGGAGTTCATTCACAAGCTTTACGGTGTGTTTGTCCTAAGCTCCAGCTCTGACCACGAGGTTCTTCTTAGCGTCGGGAGTTCCACAGCAGCTACAGTGACTCTCGTGGGTGGAAGGTAACACAAAAAGGTTAAGGGAGAGGAAAAGAGAGTTCTGGGTGAGAGTTTCAGAGAGAGGACGGAGAAAAGCAAGAGGAAAACACAAAGAGAATAGAGATGAATAAGCTTCCACTACACACTCCTTCTCTTAAATACTCAGCTGACGGGACATGTCCACTTTGCATGTTCAGGCAGCAACCACAACCAAACAAAGTTGACTTAGTACATCCATCATAAAACACGCATACTAAGGCAGAACAAAACAACCAGTACTTACCAAAATAAATCAAGTAATTAAGCAACATAACACACATGGCACATGAAATTTAATCACTAATTACACATATCAAGCATCTAGATTAGTAACTTATAATCCGGGTCGTTATAGTTACACCCTGTCATTTAAATCCTTATTCCTTTTGAGAATTTTGTATAATTTAGACTTGGTTATTTATAAGTACCACCAACTTATGATTATTAATATACAAGTATTCTGATGTAATGCCTATTTGTATATTCGAGTTTTGATATTGATTACACTTACGAAAAATTTACTACTATTTTTTTATAAACAAACTTAAAGGGATTTTTTTAGACATAAATTACCATTAAAAGCGTAATTTAGAGTATGATACAGTAGCGACGAGGTGGGTCAGTACACGCGCCAATAATGCCAGATGTCAACCGAACTTAGTCATCATACACACTCACTGCTGGGTTCAAATCGCTCACCACAAGCCTACCTTGTACAACTCGGAATCGTAATCCGGACACCCTTGTGTAGGCTCATTGGATCGATATGATCAAAGCCTTATCTGATATGTCAGGCAAGTGCTCTCTATTTTAATCGCTTACAACGTTTATGTAATCGATTACATAGTGTTGGGTCCGTCCTTGCCCGACCTCTACCGACCTTATCCGACCTCGTTCGGGTTCCTATCTTGGCATTTCACAGATCCGAGGTTCTGCCCTTTACCAACCTTATTTGACCTCGTTCAGGTTCCTACCTTGGCATTTCACAAGTCCAAGGTTCTGCCCTCTACCGACCTTATCCGACCTCATTCGACCTCGTTCGGGTTCCTACCTTGGTACTTCACAGGTCCAAGGTTCCGCCCTCTACCGACCTTGTTCGGGTTCCTACCTTGGCATTTCACAAGTTCAAGGTTCCGCCCTCTACCTACCTTATCTGACCTCATCCGACCTCGTTCAGGTTCCTACCTTGACACTTCACAGGTCCAAGGTTCTGCCCTTTACCGACCTCATCCAACCTCATTCGGGTTCCTTCCTTGGCACTTCATAGGTCCAAGGTTCCACCCTCTATCGACCTTATCCGACCTCATCATATGTCAGCGTCATTTTGAGATCTCTCTAGTTCATGTGTTTTGGCCCAAACGCAGAGCTCTATATACCAAATCGAAGATAATTTAGTATAGATTTCAAAGGCAAGGTTAATACTAACATTCGGGGTCAAATACCCACTCAAATTTAACAGGGGCTAAAATGGTATTTTGGAAATCCACATCAAAAGGACATCATTTTCAAATTCTGATCATACCAATGTGACCGGGGATCAATGAAGGTCACAAAAATGATATCAATATTATAAAAAGGTAACTTTTACAATGTATCATTTTAAGAGGTTTTCAAAGGAAGTGTAAAAACATCCAATAACGATACCCAAGTTACAAAAGATACAAAGAGAGGTTCAAACTAGCTAGGAGAAGGCATAGAAAACATGGTTACCTCAAAGAAACCGCAAAGGGAGGATTGGAGGCTTTGTTCTCTATCGAATCCTTGAGTTGAGTTTTGAAGATTTCGCTTCGATTAAAGTGTTCCTCTCAGTGCGATGGTCCGATGACAAGCGACGACGGCTGTAACGACCTAATTTCTAAGTTGATTTTTTCTACTAGTATTTTTTTTT
>QARZ01038644.1:0-12436 GCA_013407115.1 Glycine latifolia
ATCTTTGCAAAAGCTGAGAAATTTTTCAGATCAAACATTTCCTCATCGAAGTCAAAGAGTATGTTTCATTAATGAAGTATTTGGCATGCTCAAAATCAAAAAGGGGGAGATTGTTAGAATCAAGAAGCTGAAGCTAAAGAATTAAGGATGATGGAAGCAATTATGTTTTGATATTTTACATGCCCACTCAATATGATGGCATTTGTAATTTTGGTTAAAGCTTGGTTCATGAGTTAAATCCTTATAATCCTCTACAACTCTTAGGTAAACCATACATTCATACATTCATGAATAGGTTTTAATCATATTAGTATGAGCAAAGTAATAGGATAACATAAGTGCATTTAAAACAAGTATAAAATGGTTTTACACTGCTTTAATCGATTACTTGAGCCATATAATCGATTACCAGCTTGTTTGAATTTCTGGAAAATGATTTAAGAACAGATTAATCGATTACCATTTTCTTGTAATCGATTAAATAAGCTTGACACAGATTTGGGAACTCATTGGTTTAATCGATTATCTGAGTAAATAATCGATTACATAAGCCATCTGCATAATGTAGCACAGCATGATCAACTGGCTTAATCGATTACCAAATAATTGTAATCGATTAAACATGCTTTGTAGAGTTTTGCTCATGTTCTGGCGTAATCGATTAAAATGGAATATAATCGATTACTTATGAGTATCAAGAAACTATGCTTTACTGACGTAATTGATTAATTGGCAATATAATCGATTATTGTGTTCGTTCAAGATTTTCAGATTTGTTATGAACAATTTAATCGATTATAAAGACGGAATAATCGATTACCATAGTTAAAATAATCGATTACCTTAGCGAAATAATCGATTACAGTCTGTTGAATCAATTTTTTTATAAATAGAAAAGCTGTGTCTTTGAAAATGAAGAAATTAGAAAGAGAGCACTTGTATCTACCTTATGTTTTACATTCTCTAAGAGTTCTAAAAGTTCTAAAAGTCAGAAATAAGAGAGTTGTTGAATTGTGTTAGAATCTACATGGGTGCTTAGTCAAAAGACTCATTGTAAGTGATCATTCATGCAAGTTTGTGATAAAAGAAATATTCAAGAAAGCATATTAGACTTCATTTCAGGTTGTTTAATTCGTACATATCATTTTAGCTGCAAAGGAAAATGAGGTGATACCTTTCTTGAACCTTTAGCTTTTGTTTTGTTTTTATTACTTGTTGTAATCTTTGTTGATTTTCCATATAACATTTGGGGTTCTTTAAAGCATATCTAGAAAGGGTTTTCTAGGGGAAGAACAGAGAAGGGTTCTCTGGTTCTTGGTTTTCTGAGAAATCTAGGAATTAGATTTTGAGTTTTGCCTAGGGTGGGTGAAAGAGACCTTGTTGCTTGCTTGTAAAGAACTAAGATTTGTTATAGTGGAACTCTAACCTAGTTTGGGTTAGAAGATAAACTAGATGTAGCCTCCGGGGTTGAGAGGTGAACCAGTATAAACTTTTGTGCATTTAAGTTTCAGTTTATGTTTAATTGAATTCTTGTAGTATTCAATTTGCTTATCATTCAAACTTTGATTCTGCACAAGAGTTGATTGATTGGTGAAGAAGATTATTTTTCTAAATTGGTTTTGTTTGAGATACGATCCATATAAATTCTTTTGCTGTAAGTTGTTTTTGTAAGAAAATTTTTTAAAAAAGGAGGAAAAACCAATTCACCCCTCCCCCTCTTGGTTTATTTGATTAGGTATTCATTATATTTTCATGAAGATGCTAGAAGACATAGGCATGGGAGGAATAGGGATGGCATGGATCATGTGAAGGTTAAAATTCCCAAGTTCATAGGTACTTATGACTTAGAGGCTTACCTTGATTGGGATATGAAAGTGGACCAACTTTTTTATTGCAACAATTTTAGTGAAGAAAAAAAAAATGAAGTTGGCTAACTTAGAATTTGAGGGATATGTCATGGCGTGGTGGAATCAAGTGCAAATGGAAAGAGAAAGATTGAGAAGACATAGACCCGACACATGGGAGATAATGAAAAGAATCATGAGGGAGAGATTCGTTCCACCTTAATATGTAAGGGAAATGCATAACAAGTTACAAAGGCTCTATCAAGGAAGTAAAAGTGTTGATGATTATTACAAGGAGATGGAGATTTATTTGATAAGAACAAACATTAAAGAGACTAAAGAGGCTACAAGGGCTAGATTTTTGAATGGTTTGAATAAGGACATTCAAGATGTTGTAGAACTTCAAAGCTACAACACCCTGGATGAACTTATACATAGAGCTATGAAAGTAAAGCAACAACTGAAGAGAAAGCAAGCCTACAAGAAGCCTTCATATGGTTATTCATCTTGGAAGGATAAGGACACTTCCAAGAAGAAGGGTTCTTCTTCATAACATATTGAAGGAAGTCTTCAAGAGGTAATCCTACTTCTCCTACTCATTCATCTTCCAATAAATCTAGTTCCATTAAATGTTTTAAGTATTTGGGAAAGGGTCATATTGCATCCCAATGTCCTAACAAAAAAACCATGGATGTGTTAGAGAATGGAGAGGTGGATAGTGAGTCATCTAAGAGCTCTTACAGTTTCTCTGGTGAAGGGGAGGATGACGGTTTTCTTCAACCGGAAGAAGGAGATCTTTTGATGGTAAGACGACTCATGGGAAGCTTGTGCAAAGATCAGAATGATACACAAAGAGAAAACATTTTTCATTCTTGATGCTTGGTAAATGGAAAGGTTTATTCTCTTATCATCGATGGAGGAAGTTTTGCACCAATGTTGCAAGCATTAGATTAGTGGAGATGCTTGGTTTAAAAACCACCCCTCATCCTAAGCCTTATAAATTGCAATGGTGAGTTGGTTGTGGATAAGCAAGTGTTGCTTACATTCTCCATTGGAAAATATGTTGATGAAGTGCTTTGTGATATGGTTCCCATGGAAGCTGGCCATGTTTTGCTTGGTAGACCGTGGCAATATGATCAAGATGTTATCCACAATGGGGTCACCAATCGATGTTCTTTCTTACATAAAGGTAAAAAAGTAGTTCTTTCACCTTTGTCTCCAAGTGAGGTATGTGAGGATCAAATTAAAATGAGATTGAACAGAGAAAAAAAAATCCAAGAAGAAAAGAGTCATTTGAGAGAGAAAAGCCAAAAAGAAAAAGATGGCAAAAATAGTGAAAAGAAAGAACAAAAAAAAATAGAAAAAAAGAGTGAAAAATAATTAGTGATAAAAGAGAGTTTGTTCATCAAACCTAATGAAGTTAGAAAAGTGATGCTAGCTAGACAACAAATGTATTTACTCATTCCAAATTATATGTGCTTGTCTTCTAGTGCACTTGAGTTGCCTCAAGGTTTTGATACACTATTAAAGGAGTTTGAGGATGTATTTCCACAAGACATTCCGCATGCTTGCCTCCTTTGAGAAGAATTGAACATCAAATAGATCTTGTTTTGGGAGCTTCACCTCCTAATAGGGCTGCCTATAGGAGTAATTCAAAAGATACAAATGAGACCCAAAAGCAAGTTAAAGAGTTGATGCAAAAAGGATGGTTGAAGGAAAGCTTGAGTCCATGTGCAATGTCGTTCATCCTAGTCCCCAAGAAAGATGGCACGTGGAGAATATGTATGGATTGTAGACCCATCAACAACATTACAGTAAGGTATCAACATCTGAATCCTAGACTTGATGATAGGGTAACCAACTCTACCACTTATTTTTCTCTTTTTGAGGTTGTTTATGGTTTTAATCCATTATTCTGTGTTGATTTAAATTCTTTACCTAATGATTCTTCTATTTTGAGTGAGAATGGGTTTTCTAGAGCCATGCTTTTGTTAGGAATCTCCACGGAAGGGTGCAAAATCAAATTGAGAGGAAGATTGAGCAATATGCTCAACATGCCAACAAGGGGAGAAAGACCATGATATTTGATCCCGGAGATGGGGTTTGGGTACATCTAAGGAAGAATATGTTTTCTTTTCAAAGGAAATCTAAACTCCAACCTAGGGGTGATGGTTTTTTCAAGGTGCTTGAGAAGATTAATGACAATGCCTATAGGATTGTCTTACCAAGTGAGTATAGGGTGAGTTCTAGTTTTGAATGTCGCTGATCTTTTTTCTTGTGATATAGGTGTTTTGCATGCAAATCTTTGGACGGATTCTTTTTAAGAAGGAGGGGATGATAGAGGACTACCCAAAGAACAGCGAGATCTAGAAGCACTCCATGAATTGAAGGATCCATTGACAAGGTTCAAAGTCAAGCTTCTACAAGAAGATATGTTTATTTGTGTAATGGGCCTCAATGTGGACTGAAATAGGCTCAAACTATATGTTTTTAGGTTTTATTAGAGGCTTAGCTCTATAAGTACTCAAATATTGCTATTTTTTGCACAACTTTGATTAATGATTGCTTGAATTGAGAGTTTAGTCTTTTCTTGATTCTTTGTTGAACACAAATTGATTCTTATCAATGAAGTTTTCCTTTGTGACGAATCGTCTTCAGACTTATCCCTCCACTATGGATCGTGGCGTCATTCATTACCATCTTTTTAATCTTCCCCATCTTTTGTTTTACAGTTCTAAACAACTATCCCTAGAGTCTTGAATTTTGCATTCGGAAACGATTCAATCCGTTTCAAACATTCATGCCTTAGTCGTCATCAGGAACATGAGGTTTTTTCATGCTCAGACCTTGATTTGGCGGTGGAGGAACAAGATTCATGGCCTATATCTCCAAGATGGCTCTTGGAATACAGAACTAGAGGTACTAAAGGATGAGGCAGAAAGGTACTTTCAAGATTTATTTTTTGATGATGGCATGTCCAGACCTTATTTCCCTCAGGGGGAAGAGGGTATTAGTGCATTGGTTGCTCCAATGATGAGGGAGGAGGTTAGGAGAGTGATTATGAGCTTGAAATCATTCAAGGTACCTGGTCCAAACTGTTTTCAACTATAATTTTTAAATAGTATTGGCACATTGTTGGTGATGAACTGTTCAAGAAGCATTTCGAGCTGGGTTTGCAGATGCAGATTTTCTAGAGACACTGATTGTTCTTATTCCTAAGGTGGATCACCCTGTCCGTCTGAAAGAACTTAGATCAATTAGTCTATGCATACAAAGGTAATTGTGGCTAGGCTTTGTCCGTTTTTGGATGCGTTGGTTGGACCTTTCTAGGGTAACTTCATTCCAGGTAGGGGATAATTGACAATGATATCTTGGCCCAAGAAGCATTCACTACATCCAAAAGTGGAAATTAAAGAAGGGAATGTTAGCCACAAAAGTTTATCTCAAGAAGGCTAACGATAAGGTGAATTGGGAATTTCAACGGTCTACTCTCTTCGCTTTTGGCTTCCCCTCGGCAATTGTTAATCTGATTATGTGGGGAGTGCGAGGCTCTTCTTTGTTGCTGTGGAAAGGATCCAAACTAGAGAGTTTTTTACCTTCAAGGGGTCTTCGTCAAGGTGACCCACTCTCCCTATTTATGTGTGCTTTATATGGAGCATGTGGCACTAAGAATCCATGAGCTGATTGTGAATAATAGGTGGAAACCCATATCTTTATCTAAGGGGGGACCTCTTGTATCTCAGATTTTATATTTCAACGATGTTCTTTTGCTGCTACTTTGGATGACTTTTTTTTTGTTTCAGGTTTAGAGGTAAATCTGGAAAAGTCTAGGTTTATAAGCTCAAGCCAGGTGGGGGAGGAGTTAGCAACATGCTTAGAGGAGTGTCTGGGGATTTGTAAAGCTAACTCCATTGGTAAATATCTAGGTTTCAATAGGTCCTCAGGACGAATGACAAAGGCGGACTTCAACCATGTGGTAGAGAACGTCTAGAACCATTCGGCAGCTTGGAAGGGCTAGTTGCTAAATGAGACTGGTAAGGTCTATCTAGATAGTGAAATTAGTGGTGGCCTCAGTCCCTATCTACACCATGCAAACTCGTTGGTTGCCCCAGAAGGTTTGTGATCAAGTGGACCAAGCCTACGGATCAATGATTTGGGCTAAGAATGGAGCCTCAAGACACGCGGTTATGGTGGGCTGAAAGACTCTTATTAAACCTATGGAGTATGGAGGTTTATGATTGAGAGAAAGTTGTTTTGTGAACATCTTGTTATTGGGAAAGTTAGTTTGACACTTAATTAACTCCCCTTTGAAACCATGGGTCCAAGTTTTGCACCATAAGTACTAGAAGAATTCATCAATTCTATCTGCCACGAGGGGAACCTCGGTTTCTTATGTGTGGAAAAGTATCACTCATGCCTTAAGAGTATATAGGAATGACTTTGGTGGGAAGCTAGGCGTTGGCAGCTCCTCATTCTAGTACGAGGACTGGCGTGGGACAAGAAAGCTTTTTAATAAAGTTACGTACGTCCATATTTCGGATACAGACCTTGTAGTATCTGATCTTTGGAATGGTCGAGACTGGGACTTGAGTCGCGTCTACAACCCTCTTCCAGCCAATATCTATACTGAAATTCTTCAGATTGATGGAGGGAGAATCTTGAGAGGATGGTAATTGGTGGCGTTTTAAGGGACTGTGTAGGTCATTGGGTGTTGGGCTTAGCTAAATCCTTGGGCAAAGCAGAAACTCCCCGTGCAAAGCTATTAGTGGTCAAGGTGTGGCTCGAAGCTTGCTGGAATTATGGTTGCAAGTCCTTAGTTTGTGAAACAGATTGTTTGGAGGTATTCTCATTGTTTGACAATAGAAGTGGAAAGTCTCATTGTTTTCCATGTTTCTATATTTAGCAAATTCACATCCTTGTTACTTGTTAGTTTGTCCTACTTATGCTATATATGACTAAGGCTTTGAAGTGACATATCTGAACACTATACAAGATTTTCATAGACTCATATCTGAATTCGGTCAAGAATAAAGATTTATTTAGTTTTCAAAATAAAATCCATACCAATTCCAATCCAATTGAAAATTTTAATTTTATTATTTTTTTATATATTTTCTTTGTTTTGTGTTGCATAGAAAAGTTTAAGAACATTCCAAATTATATTATAAAAAAGGCTTAAATATTTTTTTCGTCCCTATAATTTAGTATTTTTTTTCATTTTTATCCCAACAAATTTATTTTTTTCGTTTAAGTCCTTGCAAAATGTGTTTATTTTATTTTTTATCCTTAAGACACTTTAAATAATGCTTTGAAAAGTAAAAAAAAATTAATTAAACAGTGAAAAAAGTGCTGTCTAAAGTGATTTAAGAACAAAAAAAATAAACACATTTTGGAAGGGCTACAACGAAAATAAATTTGTAAGGACAAAAATAAAAAACACTAATTTGTAGGGATGAAAAAGGGTATTTAAACCTATTAAAAATTATAAATGAATATCCTAAAATAAAATAAGCTCCATTAACTTTGTTATGAAAGAAAAAATTGATATTATATTAAAAGCCTCATTATAAGCACAAGTTGTGTCAAAACCAAGGCAGAAAAAACCTTACACCAGAGTTCCAAACCTTCGAAAATTATAAATTTCAATGAATTTTAATCAATTGTATTCAAAAGAGTATGTCATTGACATATCTTTAGTAAGAAAAACTAATAATAAACCACGAAATAAAATTAGTTGATCTTATAGTGAAATAACCCATTATGTACCTTGTTAAATTTATTAGTAGAGATTTCATAAGGGTATAATTATGAGAAATGACAAAAGCTCATTAAAATTGTTTTATTATTTACTACTAAAAATTTGAAAAAGCTAGCTAAGAAGGCAAATATAACTGAATTGGTATAAAGATGCATGTGCTCATTACTGTGATAATAAAAATAATAATATTTCCAAAGTTCATTTATGTTACTTATTTAAAAAACATGAAACAGAACCAAAAAATGAGGTAAAGTTGCAAAAAAGTCATAAAAAATATATATGAGGAAAAAGTAATATGTATACGTTACGTAAAAAAAATGTATACGTTAGGAAGGAAAAATTCATCAGTTAAAGTTCAACAACCAAAAAGAAAAGATAGGTATTTCAACCAGAAATTAACGTACTAGTGAAATGCCAAGTTTGTTCAATATAATAGTAATACTATTCAACTTCAAGGAAAAGATACAGAAAGTCGAGTTGTCATGATTAGATTGGTCAATTTTAAAGAGAAAAAAATGTTTCAATCAATATAATTTATTTTCTTATTTTATTATTCAATTGATTTGATTATAAATCCAAATATGAGTTGATTAAATCTAGTTTAAAGTGTTTTAAATTAGAATAATTTTTTTAGAATGTAGTAAATAAATCTTTGAAAATATAATAAATATTATAAAACTAATTTAATATCAAAACTCTCATTCTAGAAGTCATAAAATAATCTATATTACTTTTCTCAAGATTTAAATATATTTTTGGTACTTAATATATATTATTTTTTATTTTATTTCTTATAAAACTTTTCTTGTATTTTTTTAGTCTCTTATTAAAGATCCCTAAAAGTATGTACGATATGTTTGATTTATTTTTTTTTTAAATTGTTTTCATTTTCTAAAACAAAACAAAAAAAGAAAAAGAAAACATGTTTGATAAGTGCAGTTTTTAAAAATAGTTTAAAAAAATAATATATGTATATGATTTTATTATAAATTCTATTTATTTATATATGTTATTTATTTTGAAATAATTATTACTTTAAATAATTTAATTTTTTTTTATTTTTTGTTATCTCAAAAAAATTAAAATATTAGTATTTTTATTATTTTTAAATATTAATATTTAACAATGATATCATCGAAATAAAATGAGATGTTTATGTGATCTTTTTATAAATTTTATTTTATTAGATGAAAAATATTCTCTATTTTTTAAATCCTACGTATACAGCTAGTTAGTATTGTCCTTAAATACATATTTAGTTAATGAAAATAAATTTTAATTTTTATGTGAAATTTTATTTATAAATACATATCAATATATTTTAAGTATAATTTTTATAATTCCAAAGCTACGTATCTTTTCAAAAATTAAAATTTAGCCAAATTAAATGTCGAGAATATCTATCTTCTACAATTTGCCTTAAACTACATATCACCATATATATTCAAAGAGCCATGAAATAGAAAACTTTTTTTTTGAGAGGGTGAAAATGTGAAATAGAAAACTTAATAATGTAAAAAGAAACTAAAAAAATAAATTGGAATAATAACTAAATGAAAATTGAAGATCTTTTTAAATAGATTTACCATATAATTCAAAAGTAACAAACAAAATACTAACATTACATTATAGATTGAAACTTTGATTAATAAAAAGTAACAAACAAAATACTAACATTACATTAGATTGAAACTTTGATTAATACTGATTGAGATTTCTTAAATAAATGTGAAACGAAAAAATTATATATTTAAAAAAAATACTATTAAAGCTGGTCAATTAGATTTTTTTTTCTTCGTAAAATTAGTGAATATTTCAAGCGATGTAACGTGTTAATTAACCCAACTAATTTGATATATTTAAAAGCATCACGACTTAAACAAAGGAGATATATATCGAAAATTTTAGCCATCAAAAACATTTTCTCCTGGTTTTCCTTGTTTCTACAATTAGTATATTAACATCCTTGCTGGTTGGTTAGTCCTACTCGTCCTGATATAACCAAGGCACTGAGGTGACATGTATTGACATGTATGATGTATCTTTCATTCTCATAGTCACGAAAGCAATACAATACAAGTAAAGGTATAAAAGTAAATTAATTAATAAAAAGTATTATGCTGTCATTATTAATATTATTACTGTTACATTATGCTGTTACATAAATGTGACCCCATGTGTCCTTCTCAGAGAATTCACCACCATCTCGCTCTACACTCATCTTATAGCTATAACCCCTCTCCAAAACAACATTGTAACAGAGAAAGAAACATTTGAGCAAAAATGGTTCAAGCACAGCCTCTACAACATGTTGGTAATGGTGCAGGGAAAGAAGATCCAGCTTATAATTTTGACCCAAGTGCTCCACCACCCTTCAAGATTGCAGATATCAGAGCAGCAATTCCAAAACATTGCTGGGAGAAAAACACATTGAGATCTCTGAGTTATGTTCTGAGCGATGTTTTGATAGTTTCTGCATTGGTAGCTGCAGCAATTGGCTTCAATAGCTGGTTCTTCTGGCCACTCTATTGGTGTGCACAAGGCACAATGTTTTGGGCACTTTTTGTTCTTGGACATGATTGGTAACTAATTTATTATTACAAATAATGTTATGTTATTGTGCCTTTTCTCAGTAATGCTTAGTCATTTCATTTTTTGTTTCGATCAGAAAATGTTAGTTGTCAAGATAATTAATTTTTTGTTAAGACATTCAAATTCGCGACCTATTTCCTTCTCCTTTCACCACTTGACATTTCACATGTCCTTTCACCACTTGACATTTCACTTGGTTATTATGCATGATCGTTCATTCATCTGTTCTGTCATGGTGAGTTCGAATTTGACTGATGCATTGAACAGTGGCCATGGAAGTTTTTCCAACAGTCCTATGTTGAACAGCATTGTGGGCCACATCTTGCACTCCTCAATCCTTGTACCATACCATGGATGCTCGGTTCCTTTTAACAACTTTTGATGTCACTTTGTCCTTAATATTTTTTTTTTCTTAAAAAATATTTTTGTCTGATTTGACAACCTAACCATTTTTACAACTCATGTATTTTTTTTTCAGGAGAATTAGCCACAGGACTCACCATCAGAACCATGGCCATGTTGAGAAGGATGAATCATGGGTTCCGGTATTATTATGAGTTTGCTTAATTAATTTCAACATTTTTATTTCTTCTCTTAATTTTAATCAGTGGTTAATTAGATTTGATTGTGTTCCAATAGAAGAAAAAGGGTAATCTAGAGATGTGAACTTCATGAAGAGGTTCATGATTATGTGCTTTATGACTTTATGTCAGCTTACAGAGAAAGCTTACAAGAATCTAGACAACTTGACACGAATGCTGAGATTCACTCTTCCTTTCCCCATCTTTGCATACCCCTTTTATTTGGTGAGACCCTCCTTTTCCAGAATGACAGCGTTATTTTACTATATAGTACAAAATTATACCTCAATTTTTTTTTTATTTCTAACATTTAATATACTAATCTTATTCTTACCTTAAATTTTGAACCATTCTTTTGAATTCTTGAAATTGAAAGGACTTTGTTGGGTCTAGCTAGCTAGCATCTCTCTCTCTCTCTCTCTTTTGTGATATGAACCATATATTTCAGTGGAGCAGAAGCCCAGGAAAAGAAGGTTCTCATTTCAACCCTTACAGCAACTTGTTCTCCCCTGGTGAGAGACGAGATGTGATAACTTCAACTATTTGTTGGGGCATCATGCTTTCTCTGCTTCTCTATCTTTCCCTCACATTGGGTCCACTTTTTATGTTCAAGCTCTATGGGGTTCCCTATTTGGTAATTTCACTCTCATATTGTCTTGGTTTAAATATATTTGTCGTTCAAGTAATTTAGTTTTTTTTTTCTAATTTTTATCCTTATAATGTTTTCCTTTTAATTTAGTCCTTACAAAATATCTTTATTTTTTTTTTCATTTTTAAAATGTTTTAAATATATTTCACTCTCATTTTTTTATTGTTCAAGGATAACGCTTTAGGGGAAAAAATAAAACAAATATATTTTATAAGAATTAAAACGAAGAATTTTTATTATAAAAACAAAAATTAAAAAGACTAAAAATATATTGACACTTACTTTCTTTATACACCACACACCAATGTGGGTTAAGTAATGCCCTTATCATTTATTCACTTGTTTGATCATGTGTAGATCTTCGTCATGTGGCTGGATTTCGTCACATACTTGCATCATCATGGTTACAAGCAGAAACTACCTTGGTACCGTGGCCAGGTATTACATTTAATAAATTTGTTTCATTAACTTTTTAAGAGAATTTAAAAAAAAATAGTTTTCATAATTAATCAAATATCAAGCAAGTTGTTAGATCTACGCTTGTACTTGCTTTAAAGTTTCATGACCATATTTACCTAGGGTAAAAATTATAAATAATATAAATTAATTATTTAATTGGACAAAGGGGGTTAGTGGGGTAATATTTGGGATTATGGGGCTGCCTAACACGCCCAGGCTAGGCGTGTTTAAACACGCCCTAGCCAGGCGTGTTAGGGTCCCATAGCCCTATATAATGTCCCACTTGCCCTTCATTTAAGGAATGCGCCTTCTCTCTAGAATTAGGTCTGCCTTCTCTCTAGAAATTTGGCGTTGATTTCTCTGAAGCGAAGCCCTGTCGAATTCGAAGCGCGGCCGACAAGTAAGTCGATCTAACTGATTGTGCATAATATTTAGTTTGTTATATGTTAAAATTAGAAAATTGTTAGGATCATATGAACTTGTTAGTGACCTAAATATTATGTTAATGATTAGGCTAGTGATTAGGGTTACGTAATTCGGTGTAGCATTAGGG
>QARZ01038645.1:10895-26091 GCA_013407115.1 Glycine latifolia
ATGTCCTGTTTTAAAGGCTAATTGGGAATCACATAGCTTCTGAACCTTAGTAAAACTGTGATGTTTCAGATGTGTAAGTTAGAACCGAAAGTTTGGATGATTAGACACTAATAGAGTTAATTAGTATGGAGTGGTTTTTGATAGAAGCATACATTCCTAGGTTGACACTATTGTTGAGGTGGCTAGGTTTTAATTCTACATACACCTTGGTTCTTTAGTCCGAATTAGGAACTCATTTTGAATTTGAACTTCGTGCAGGCTTAGATTTGGATTTGGATTGTCATTGTTTGAAATTGTGGGCTGATTTAATTGCATAATTAAACCTTTCTGCATAATACTTGAGATTTTGATGCATATATGAGAAATTAATCATTATTGTTGTTGACATTTCACATGACTACCTGTTATCCTGTTTTGAACTAAAATCTGGGAATTTTGATTAACTTAAACCTTATGCACTTGTTTGAATATTGACTTGGGTTACAATTTTGAAGATGGGTTTTGGTTAACTAAATTACTTGAGATTACTGTCGTAAGATTGGTATGGGTTATATATATATATATATATATATATATATATATATATATATATATATATATATATATATGTCTTGCAATTGAATTGGTAACTTAAGACTAAGTCAAATGGTTGTTGTTGCTAGTGTGATATTGATTGGTTGAGGTGAGTGGCAAGGTTGAAATTGATTGATAGAGTTTAGTAACTCTTCCATTTAGTGAATGAACATGAATTGTGATCAAGGATAGCTTAGGGATTGAGACAAGTAACTTAGAAATATTGACTAAGCTAAATCTGGGAATTCTCATTGAGCTAATACTTGCATCATCATTTTGTGCATGCTGATTTGGTTTACCATATTATGATGATAATGGATTCACTTATTTTGGAATTGTTTTAATTGAGATGTAAGCTTCCCTGTTTGATATGATATTTGATGCGTTGTGGTCTTGTTTTGATATTGATTACGAATCCTTTGTTAGAATTGAATGTGGATTGTTGACTGTCATGGATATGCATAGATCAAATCTGAGAATTGTTAAGGCTGGTACTCATATCTGTTTGTGTGCCATTTTCTTTTGAATCATTTATATATATTGGATATTCTGAGTTTCAGGGTAAACAAATTGAGAAAGGGAAGAAGAAGAGCACTGCTGCATCTGGCAGTAAGCGGGCTCGAGTTTCTGAGTATGATGAAGCCCGCTTCCGTTCCTTTAAGTGTCAGGAGCGCTTCGACCACTGGTATCTACCTAAGAAGATTATCCCAAAGAAGAAGATTTTATGGGAGTCTCTACCTGAGGACTCCCCTATTCTTGAGGTGATTACCAGGAGGCAGTGGCAGCAGCTGGTGAGCTTTCCTGAGCCGAGCTCCAGCTCCATTTTAAAGGAGTTCTTGGCGAACGCTGATCGAGAGATGGTTTCTAAGAGAAGGACCAGTTGGGTACGGGGAGTCTAGGTTCCTTTTGACGAGAAGACTATCGATAGATTCCTCGATACCAGCTACTCCCCCTTCTCCCGCTGTGAGTTCTCTCATCTTTTTCTTCGCATGCAGCCTGACGTCTACACTAAGATGTTCAGGGATGACATGCCTCAGCTAGCCGACCAGATTAGGCACGGGATCACAGGGTCATACACAGCCTGGAAGATGAAGGCCGACTTAGATTACGTGCCCGAGAAGCTGAGGAAGCACGATTTGGTGGGCGATGCAGCGTTTTGGCATCAGTTCGTGAACCACACAGTGATTCCATCTACAAACATGATTGATGTGAACCTGGAGTGAGCCGCCCTCCTATATGTCTTATGAGGTGAAGGTAACCTCTTTATTTCTTACCTTTTGTCTAGCAGGATCCTGCATATGATCCAGGACGACAGCAGCAAGTCCTGGCTGGCTCATTCTTCACTTATTCTGCATTTGTGCCGTCGAGCTAGTGGGAGATTCTAGATGACGAGCCGATGGACGTCCGGATCACCTCCATCATGACCCACACAACGTATATTGATGCGATGGAGAGCGCCGTAGAGGAGCAGCTTCTCAGAGCTTCAAAGCTATCCTCAGAGGAGTTTGCTGCTCGCAGTCCTCGTGGAGTACCAGATCATGAGCATCCTCCACCACCGACTCCTGTTCCACATCCATCACAGCATACCGCTCCTCCATCTTCTTCTTCTACACAGCGGCCACCCCGCCATGAGCTGATCTATGAAGACTCCCCCAGCCACCTGTCTATTCAGACAGAGCTGGCATATTAGACCAGGTTACAAGAGTATCAGATCAGGCTATTAGAAGACCTTGCGAGAGAGCGGGGTGTTGATTACACTGCATACCGGCCCCAGGACCTGCGCACACCACTGCCTTCTCAGCCACTAGTTCCTCCTCCTCCAGGACCTTCCAGCCCTATAGAGCCAGCAGCAGACCACCCTGGTCCATCTCAGGCTGCTGAGGATGAGATGATGGCGGGAGAGGACTGATAGTCCAGGACTATTTTGATTTTCTTGTTTTTGATTTTCTTTTTCCTATTTTTAATCTTCCGTACATTTACATTACTGCAGTACATAGTTGACTACGTGATGAATTTGTGATAATTGTTCCATGAATAATTTGATTGTGATTGCGTTCTGATTGGATTAATGTTTCGTTTGGTTGTAATTTCTCAAATAATGCATACGTGATGAAAAATTTTAGTGGCGTAATCCTTTTTAGTTGTTGTTGCGGACAACAATTTTCTAAATCTGGGAATGGGCTCACACGCATTATTTGAAGAATTACATTCAAGAGACAAAGGATGTCTAACAAAAAATTTTGTTGAATAAGGTGTTTAGAAGTATATCTTTTACATCTCAGAATTAGAATGGTTGAAATTAGTGATGAATTAGATATCTCTGTTAGGAAGCATGAGTGAGATGAAATATGGCAAGGATTGCATGAATCATGATTGAATTGTGATTGTTGGTATATTGATGTTCATGTTGAAGTTGAAATGATTCTTGATATGAAGTTAACAGAGTCTAACTTGAGTCTATAACCTGTTAGGATTGAGCCATACAATACTATTTTTTTAGAGAGACCTCACTGTGATAAGTACTCTAGAACTTGATTTGTTTCTCTGGATGCATGTATATTCTGATATGATTAAGGCAATTTATTCTTTTAAGCCAGGGCCAAATTGACTAACCTTCAGCTTTCCATTGTCACCCTTTTTGAGCCTAAACCTTTTCATTCATATACCTGACATTTGAGACATATACCTTGACTACCCTACTTGAGATTGGAGGAAGAAAGAATTAGAACCAAGAGCACTAAATATTGGGAAAGAGGAAAGGAAAGAAAAGGGTAAGAGGAAAGACAAAGTTACCCAAGAAGACAATTCTGGTTTGATATTGAAATGCCAACAGAACAGATCTGGCAAAAACCAAATCTAGTGAAGAATCCAGTTGGGAAATAACAAGTCTGAAATACCAGCTGGTGGATCTAAATATATTTTCTCATTATTCTATTCTCTCTGTTGCAGCGTTTGAAAAAGGAAAAACAAGAGAAAAGAGAAGATAGAAGAAACAGAGACAAAAGAAAGATCAGATGCATAAAGATAGACATGAGAATAAGAGTGATAGACTGCCTAAGTGGACTTGACTAATTCTAAGAGAATCCAATCTCAATTTTAGCCATTATCCAAAAATGTTCCTACCTTTAAACCAGGCCAAGTTACAACCTTATAAAGACCTTTTGATCAGTTGTGCATGCATTTATGTTTCTTGTTTTCAGGAACTTGAGAATATGATCAAGCTTATGGTAGTGCTATAACTGTGATGGATTGAGTGATTATAATAACCTTTATACACTTGAGTGTTGAGTGAAATACACATATCTTGGTGAGAAGTACTCAAGTGAAACTCTTATAGTTGATAGAATTGAAAAGTGTTGTTGAGACTTTGATGTGAAACTTAATTATACTCAGCATTGTGATTCTAAGATTGTTAAATGCGATGTTATGCTTGATTGTTGATCCTTGCTTTCCATCTTGAAATTTTGTTTATTGCTGAGGACAATAATATCTAAATCTGGGAATTATTTGATATGCTGCTAGCAAAAGATAGTTTTTAGAGTTAATTGATTAATGATTCATGCAATAAATTAGTAATATAGGCTAGGATTTGTCAAGTTTGTTTAATTAATGATTATTTATCTTAATTATGAGTATTTTTATTATTTAGGAACCAACAAGAGAGGAAAAGAAGCAAAAAGAAGCAATAAGTGCTCTCGACCATCTCGCGCGACTCGTGCCAGATCCTGCGCGAGTAGCGCCAGACTGCTAAAGCCAACTCTTCAGCTCAAACAAGCCACGCTATCAGCGTGATAACCCACGTGAGTAGCGCCAGTCTATCAAGATCAAACCCTCAGTTCGAACAGCCCGCGCCACCCGCGCCAGACTTCCAGGGCAAATGATTCAATTTGAATAGTCCACGCGATTAGCGTGGAATCCCGCGCGAGTAGCGCCAGAAAGTCAGGAAGAGGTTTTTAGCTCGAACATCTCACACAATTAGCATGAGATTCCACGCGACTCGTGCCACAGTCACGCTGTTTCCTATTTTAAATGATTTGGCACTGATTTAGTTGGGGAAAAAGTCCCTTGTTACATGAATTAAATATATGAACGTGCGGGAGATAAAACCAGACACTTTTGGCACCGAAAGGAGGACTTTTTGGCATAGAGGAGACACAGAAACGCAGAGGAGAAAGTGGGGAGAAGATCAAAGCCAGAGATTGAAGGAAGATTGAGATTTTGGTAATGCTTCTATTGTATTTCTTGAGGTTAGAGATGAATATGTCTGGCTAAACTTTCTTATTGTGGTTAGAGCCAGAACCAATGTGAACTCCTCTGTAACTTGATTGGTATTAATATGAAATTCTGATAATTGCTTTATTTTACTCTGTTCTTCATTTTGTAATTCTTTAGTGGATTTGGCCATTCTGTTAAAGTGCTGAGGGTTAGAGTTTGCAATAGGGATATTGGGGCTCTAATTTCTGAAAGGAGTAAGATAACAGTTTTTACATTGCCTAGGGATAGGGATGTATGATTGCAGAATTTATATGATACTCTTAATGCTTAACTTGCTAGGGAATTACTAAGGAATTAGGATTTTTGATTGGGTTAAAGGGTTAAATTACTAAGGGATTAGGATTTAGCTACTTATGTGAAAATACACTCTCTGAGTAATGGAAGTTAACAACCAATTCAAGTAAAGAAGGTAGGGAACAAAGGGGATTGTGCTCTGGCCACAATTATTTCTCGTCACTGCGTAATCATCAATTTAAATTCGCTCTTTAATTCTCGTTAATTTTCTGTCATTTATTTAATTTACGTAATACACAAAACACAACCATACTCTCTACAAACTTATTAATTGTCTTCCAATTTCTGAGATAATAAGTTACGATAAGATTGCATTCAATCCCTGTGGAGACGATACTTTACTTACTCACTTTATTACTTGGAACGAACGGTACACTTGCCGAGCGTGCAACAGTTTGTATATGCCTGTTTATTTTGTCAGAAAGCTTAGGTAGAACACCAGAGACCATCGGGTAAGTTACAACCCTTAGAGATACCCCAATGGAAATGGGATAGTATTTCCATGGATTTTGTTGTGGGTTTGCCTAGGACACGGGCTGGGTTGGATTCAATTTGGGTTATTGTTGATAGATTGACTAAGTCTGCTCACTTTATCCCCATCAATATCTGGTTTTCCTTAGAGAAGTTGACTTCCCTGTACATTAGCGAGATTATCCAGTTGCACGGTGTACCCTCTAGTATAGTGTCTGACCGGGATCCGAGATTCACTTCTAGATTTTGGGAAAGTTTGAACAAAGCCTTGGGAACTCGACTTCGGTTGAGTTCGGCCTACCATCCTCAAACTGATGGTCAGATAGAACGGACCATTCAATCTTTAGAAGACCTTTTGAGGACATGTGTTTTAGAACAAGGGGGTAGCTGGGATAGTTTCCTACCCTTGATAGAATTCACCTATAACAATAGCTTTCACTCTACCATTGGCATGGCTCCCTATGAAGCCTTGTATGGAAGAAGGTGTAGGACACCTTTATGTTGGATGGAACCCAGTGAAAGTCTTGTGCTAGGGCCCGAGGTGATACAACAAACAACCGAGAAGGTTAAGTTAACCTGGGATAGGATGAGAATGGCCCAGAGTAGACAGAAAAACTATTATGATAAGAGGAGGAAGGACCTAGAATTTGAGGTCGGAGATCATGTATTTTTTAGGGTTACCCCTTGGACCGGGGTTGGTCGAGCATTAAAAACCCGGACACTCACCTCGATTTGTTGGGCCGTTCCAAATCTTAAAAAGAGTCGACCTTGCTGCATACCAAATTGCCTTACCCCCGTCTCTTTCTAATCTTCATGATGTATTTCATGTGTCCCAACTTCGTAAATATATACATGATCCTTCTTATATAGTCAGACTGGATGATATTCAAGTAAAAGAAAACCTGACGTATGAAACATCACCTTTGAGAATTGAGGATAGACGGATAAAGCACCTAAGAGGGAAAGAAATTCCTTTGGTTAAGGTAATCTAGGGAGGCCCAGCAGGAGAAGATGCAACATGGGAGCTGGAGAGTCAAATGCAGGAAGCATATCTGGCTCTGTTTGCAACAAGTAAATTTTGGGGATGAAATTTCAAAAAGGGAGGGAGAGTTGTAACACCCTGAAAATTTAAAAGTGATAGGTATTTTGTGTTACTTAATTGTTTAATAAATTCTTGCATAATGATGTAAATTGTGTGCATTGGTGATTGTGCTTGAACGTAAGTCAAAATTAGTGGCTGAGATAAGCTGTTCGTACACGCAAAGTAAAAACGATTGTGGCTCTAAGTAGCTGTCCAGTCACGTAAGTTGGCAATTATGGTAGCTGTGATAGCTAGTTGATTCAAGTTGTTGGCAACTTGCCTCAGTGCTTCGTCTATAAATAGTAGTGCAAGAAGCGGAAGCATGATTCACTCTCACTTCTGTACTTGTTTCTCTTCTTTTCTCTCTAAAACTCTTTGCACCCAGAAATCTCTTTTCTTCCACCTTCTATACCACTTTAACTCTCGAGAACCACCGTAGCTGCAGCGGAAAAACCTATACGTTAAGAGGAACTTGTGAACGGAGCTCAACTCTTTCCTTCCTGGTTGCTGTAAGAACTCACGTTCGAACAAAATTTACGTTAGTTTAAAAAGAAAAAGAATCCCTATTGAGGTGAGGGGAGTGTATTGTGTTAATAATGATTTTAGATATCATAGTTGGGATGAGATATGTATAAGTGTTCTGGTGTTATGCGTGAAATAACTTGAGGATGTTTTTATGGGATGTGTTTGTGAAGAAGACGACTACCGGGTTGGGTAAGTCCGACTGAGCATGTCGTATATATATATATATATAGCAAACTATTGTTTGTGAGGTCGGCTACCAAGAAGGGTTGCCCGAGTTGTATATATGTGTATCACACCTTTGTTTGTGAAGTTGGCTCTCGAGATGGGTTGGCCAAGTTGGGTGATTTACGTAGCATGCATGTGTGCATGTAGAACGTAACTTAGTCCTTGTTAGCGAACGCCTGTATACCGGGTTCCTTACCCAGAGTTGTTTCCTTAGAGTTGTTAGTGCTTATTTCCCTTTCTTTAGATGTGTTGGGTTCCTTACCCGGGGTGGTATGTTAGAGCTGGTAAGCTCAAGTTACTTCACAAAAGAAAGAGAGAGCTACCGGGTTGCTAACTCGAATGAGCTCGGGTGTTCTTGGGAAAAGAGCCATCAGGTTCCTAACTCGGATGAGCATGGGTCTTCTCGGGAAAAGAGCCATCGGGTCATCAATTTGGTTGAGTTTGTGTTCTTTCTTCTAGAACGACAGGTTCCATACACGTGTCGTCTTTCTAGAAGCTCATCATTTCCTTTTTAGAGAGACTGGGTTCCTTACCCGGGGTGAGCTATTCTCTTTAGAATGGCTAAGTCCAAGCCTTTTGTAAAAGAGCTATCAGGTTCCTTACTCGGCAGAGCTCATATGTTCTTGGGATAAGAGCTACCGGTTTCCTCACTCAGCAGAGTTCGTACCTTTTCTTTGTGAAATATTGGGTTCCCTTACCTAGAATACCTTGAATCTTACAAAGCGCTATCTGTTATAATCGATTACAATGCTTATGTTATCGATTGCATAGTGCTGAACCCGTCCTTGGTATTTAATATAAACCAAAGGATTTCGTTGACCGCCCTTGTCCGACCTTTATCGATCTCTTTTAACCTCGACCACTCTTATCTACCTTTGTTCACCCTTGTCTAAATCTTGACCAATCTTTACCGACCTTGTCTGTCCTCGTCTGACCTTGTTCGGATTCTTACCTCAGTTGTTATAGCTGAATACCAACTCGGACACCTAACACTTCACACCCTTTCACTTGTGTTTATGTTTGTAAGTAATGTATGTGATTACATTGAGATCAGCCATTGTAATGGCTTGAGATATTAAAACGCTAAATGTGTATGTACATGGGGGGTGTATGGTGACACCAGCTAGGACGGGTTGTTCCTGTGCCAGTCCATACAATGGTGCCCATGAGAGCAGCACTTGTCTGGGGCAATGCGTATGTACATGGGAAGGTGTATGGTGACACTAGCAAGGACAGGTTGTTCCTGTGCCGGTCCATACAATGGTGCCTATGAGAGCGACCCTTGTCTGGGGAAATGTGTATATACATGGGAGGTGTGTGGTGACACCAGCCAAGACAGGTTGTTCCTGCGTCGGTCCATACAATGGTTCCCATGAGAGACATACTTCACGCATGACGGAAATAGGATGATTGATTGTAATAGTACGAGTAGTACTGGAGGGCCACGTCTGTAGGGAGATCTTTATGACCCATTTTGGCTGATCACCATGGAGGGGTAAGTCCTGTGCACAACAGAGTGACCCCGACGTCAACTACAACTATCATTTGTACCATGGATTTGGCCTATTTCCGGAGAGATGGTACCACATTGCATTGACTGAGAGATAAGTCAGGAACATGAATCATGACTAGTCATTGTAAGATGAATTGTGAAATGTTTTTGGACGGGTTGTCCATGATTGATTGTGTGATGATATGTTTGAATATTGTTGTATCACGATGACTGAGTTGTCTTGTTATTATAACTGATGATATTTATTAATTATTATTTTACATGATGGACTCACCTTTGCTTTGTTGTACCTTTTGATTCGGTACCTGTGATGATCACGAACCGTGTTCATGTGAGCAGATAAACAGCAGTAGGTGACCGGGAAGATGACCTATGTTGGTTGGAGCCGCTGAGTAGCCGGGATGTAGATGGACTGGATCCTGGGCAAAGGTTGTATTTTTGTTAGTTACACCCCTTGTTCTAATGGCTACACCCCATCGTTTTGCTAGTCACACCCCGTCATTTAAATCCTTGTTTCTTTTGAGAATTATATACAATTCAGACTTGGTTATGTATAATCACTACCAACTTATGATTATTAATATACAAGTATTATGATGTATTGCATCTTTGTATATTCGAGTTTTGATTTGTGATATTGATTATACTTACGCGAAAAACTTACTACTATTTTATAATCAACTTAAAGAGATTTTCAATTACAAAATCGAGAATAAAAGCATGATTAAGAGTATGATACAGTAGCGACGAGGCGGATCGTTACATAAATCACATTATTACTTAATGATTTTTCTAGTTACATGCAGATTCATATTGCACTAGAGAACCAACACAAGACCACATTCACTTGTCCATTTGGCATATTTGCGTACACTACAATGCCTTTTGGCCTATGCAACACACCTGCTACCTTCCAAAGGTGCATGGTGAGTATCTTTTCTGATTTTTTAGAGAGTTGCATGGAGGTGTTTATGGATGATTTCACTGTTTATGGTTCCTCTTTTGATGCATGTTTGGATAGTCTCTCTAGAGTTCTTGATCCATGTATTGGGACTAACCTTGTTCTTAACTTTGAGAAATGCCATTTTATGGTACATGAAGGTATAGTCTTAGGGCATTTAGTCTCTAGTAGATGTCTTGAGGTCAATAAAGTTAAGATTGATGTTATTACTTCTTTACCTTACCCCGCTTCTGTGCGGGAAGTGCGTTCTTTTCTTGGACGTGCAGGATTTTATAGGAGATTCATCTAGGATTTCAGCAAGATTGCACTGCCATTGTCCAAGCTTCTCTAAAAGGACGTAGAGTTTATGATTGATCAGCCTTGCAAAGAGGCATTTGAGGAATTAAGGAAGAAGCTTATGACCTCTCCCATCAGGTAGCCACCAGATTGGGAACTTCCCTTTGAGCTCATTTGTGATGCCTCTCACTATGCACTTGGGGTTGTGTTGTCACAGAGAGTTGATAAATGATCCCATGTCATTGCTTATGCTTCACGCACTTTAGATACAGCCCAAGTTAACTACACCACCACGGAGAAGGAGCTTCTAGTTATTGTTTTTGCTTTAAATAAATTCTTATATTATTTGCTTTGCTCCCATATCACTCTCTTTGTTAGTATATAGATGTCTTAGAGACAATCTTTTCATTAGATTAGGACGTACATGTACTTTTCATATTGTCATGAATAAATTATAAGCACTCTTTATCTTGTTTCATATTCTGTCTCGATATCATTAATATATGAGTAACTGGATAAAACCCTTGGAATAGAATAGGTATCTCTTGAGTATCAGTGATGGGATCACGATCATGAGGATTCAAGAATACCAGATGTCTACTCCTAAATTTTAAGTTCCTAGTCTAGAGACATTGAGAATGGGGATTGGTGATTTCAGGTAAGACTAGCATGGCTTAACTACTTGTATGCAGATACAAGGTAAAGACCTCATGAGCTACAGACATGGAGATGTCTTAGTTAAAGTCGTGGGTGGACCTATAAGGGTATAGCTCGCACTGAACGGACCCACAAAGAGACTCTATGAGGAAATATCACAGATAGTATCATTAGAGTAGTCTCTTATTATTTGGATGTGTCTTTCCTTAGACCAGAAGTTTTCACCTAGACTGTGTTCTAGAAGACATGCTTTGATTGTATACCTCGTCTGCCTGAAACATGGAGACACATAGGTATACCTTTGGGCATGTCCTGAAAGAACACGAGTCTAGGGTGACTAGCTGAAGGAATTCGTCAAATCTCTGTGAGAGATTAGGTTATCTATAAACCAGAGAAATCAGGATAACATTTACGGACTCGGGAATCTATGCATAGTAAAAGAAATCATGAGATGATTTGCCTTTAGAGTCAGTAAAGTTGGAGACTCCCTATTTCGTATTAAAGCTTACCCTAGACCGCAAGGGCTGATACGTTTCCTTACCCTAGGTTTTATGGGAAGGTAACCGAGACGAAAGGAAATACATACAGAAACCAAATAGATTTAATAGGATGATCTTATCATTTACCTAACTAGTTCTGGGGCAACAAAGCATTGCTAGTGGTCTGTGTTGTCATTAAATGAGTAGTGGCCTTGTTGGGCCCAAACTCATTTATGTCAGTAGCTATGTTGGGCCTAATGGGTCACACACTAACACTTTATTGTCATGACATTATAGCATTAAAGGTTTTGGACCTAATAATGGTTGTTGGTCCAAGAAAGAGTTTGGATACTTCTCTTAAAGAGAGAGGGGCGCATGAATGGAGTTAATGGGCTTGGATAGTCTAAGACATTATTAATTAATTTAAATAGTTAAATTAATTATCTAATATTTAAATTTGATAATTTAAATATTTGAATTTATATACTTGAATTTAAATATGAATTAACTATAGTAGTTAGTTTCATATCAAAAGGAGAAGATAAAAGCTAGATTTGAATTTGAATTCAACTAGAATCTTATCATGATCATGTCCTAGATTTTAGGAAGAATTTTGAGGGCTGATTATGGGCTTATACACGGCTGATATATGATTATCTTTTGGCAAAATTAAATCCCAAGTAATTGACTTGGTCTTAGGAAGATAAGATAGGAGGTTGTTGGAAATTTTGAAATGCAACAACTCTATCTTATCTTCACGTGTGGGATGCTTCATGATCAGATTTTTTGGTTAAAAATTTGACTCAAACTCTTCTATAAAGTGTGTTATTGTGATCATAGTTCTCTAATAATTTGAGCGGAAAAACCCTAATCTACTTTCCTCTATTTTCACGTGCCCCTTTGTGTGAGTGTTGGCTGAAAATTCAGCCACCAATATCCTCTATTGGTGAGCCTCTTAGATACATAAAAACACTTTAAAACATAACCTTCTTCCTCTCCATTGGTGTGCCTAGCCTGTCTCCTTTGGTGTTTGTTGGTAGCCTTCAAGAAGTGTTTTGAGTCTTGACAAGAAGTGGTATGGATCAACATTAGAGGGCTCGTATCTTCAAGCCTATCCTTGATCATCAAATTTCGAATATGAACAAGGTAACATCTATGTCCTAAAGAATGATTCTTGTGTGGTATGTGTGTTTCCGCTTTAAAAATTTTGTTTTTCTCACATGCCTTCGGGCTTCAAGGCCCTTTTCTTTCAAGTGGTATCAAAGCCAGGTTGCTTTACTATCGACGGGTGATGATACCTTGTTTGATATAATATGTTGTTTGTAATATGATTACACTTCACATATATCTTTATGTGTTCATGGTTTTGTTTCTTTATGATTCTTTGTGAAAGATTTCAAACGAAACATCTTTTAAGAAAGGAATATGATTCAGCCATGATATGTATATTCAAATGCATTGTTTTTCTCCATAATTTTGTTTTCAATATATATTCTATGCATGCCGTGGTCACATGAATAAAAATTAGGGTTCTTAATTTTTTTCATTTTGATCTTGTTATTTTTTGTTATAATGAATTGTTCATAAGCATAGCATAATATTTTTGTGACAAAATTTCTCATACAAGTCTAAGTATATAAATGGTTGATTGTATGGTTTAATTTTGTGTTATTTGAGAAAGAATCAACAAAAAATTTGAATTATGTATTTGGGTGCATATTTCAGCCATTAGAGAAATAATAATATTGTGTGCTTGTTAGTTGTCTAACTTTAAAGTGCAGATATGGAAGGGGATGGTCTTGGTGCCCGAATTTAAATTTTGAATTTAAATGTTTTAAATTTGAATTCAAATTTTATTTTAGTTTAAATTGGAGTTGTGATGGAGTGCCTTTAGTTAAATATTTTTCTATCATTCTTAGCTTATTTGACTTCTCTTGGACTTTTATTTTCCCATTCTAATTCAGTTTTTGTCTTAGGCAAGTTAGTGGGCTTAATTGCTAATTGTTGCGTATTTTTGGATTCTAAGCTCACTTGACGTATCTGACTTGTACAAGACCTAGAGAGCTCTACAGAACTCTGAATTGAGCTCTCTTGTAGTCCTTGGAAAGATAACGAAAAGATCTACAAGTTTTCCAGAAATAAGCCGAGGCCAATTCTGTGATTTGGAGGGTCATTTTAGGCTTTAAAGTCAGAACCACTGCACTTTTATTTTGGGCTGCGAGTTGGACTTTTTATTGGTGTAAATAGCATAAATAATTAGAATTGATGGGTTGCTCATGGCCCATTCTTTGCTTCAGACTTAGTCATTATATGTTAGTGACATTAGAAGGAATTACACTACAATTTTGATTTTGCACAAACAGCTTTACTTTTCTCTTTTTTTAAGTTTTTAGAATCAAAACCCTTGTTCTTATTTTCTCTCAACTGTTCTTCCTTGTTCTTCACTGTTCTTCATTTTCGTTTTCCATTATTCCATTTTCTTTCACTTATTTCATGGGGCTTTCATTGATGATGATCATGGAAGGCTAAATAATCACTCAATCCAAGGATCCAACCCAAGCAAAAGGGGAATTTGAGTTCTGGTTTAATATTTCGAATTTTGTGTGAATGTTCACTTTCTTCTTCAATTGCTATTCTGTTTTCATGATTATGAATGCGTTTAGAATTGAAAGCGGATTAGGTTATGGATTCATTGCCTAATTTCGAATATAAATCACAGATTAATTGGATGGTATTTCAATTAGGGTTTGTGGTTTCAATTAATTTAGGGGTTAATTCGATTGAATTGCTTCTAATGAAATTGAATGAACATTCACAGTAGGATAAATTTCTGAGAACGATGATGATTTGAATAGCTTGGTTTGGTGAATTGGATTGATGCTCTTTAATCTATTTTACATTACTTGTTATCAATTCTGTTAGTTTCTGCATTAATCTTTAATCATAGTTTGTGTTTTTGCAATTTTCATTTAGCACATACAAACTGTTTGATAAAAATCCCCCCATTATTTACTAGTGAGTTGAAGTTGGAACCATATTGATTGTGTCTCTGAGTCGACCTAGGTTAATCTTGTGCTACAGAATTAGCTTAGTTTAATTGTTTTGAAGCCACGCGACAAACGCTTATCAAAACTAGTGTGTTCCACCATGCGACCACATGACATTCATGAAGATTATGTCAAGATGAAGGCATTTCCTTTTTCACTGGATGGTGTGGCCAAGGACTGGTTGTACCTTCAACCAGATCCTATCAACACTTGGATAGATATGAAGAGAAGATTTCTGGAGAAATTCTTTCCAGCATCCAGAACAGCATCCATCCGGAAGGAGATTTGTGGTATAAGACAACTAGCTGGGGAGACATTGTATGAGTACTGGGAGAGATTCAACAAACTGTGTGCTACATGCCCTCACCATCAAATCAGTGAGCAATTATTAATTCAGTATTTTTATGAAGGTTTGATGTTGATGGACAGGAGTATGATAGATGCAGATAGTGGAGGCGCTTTGATGGACAAGACCCCTATTGCTGCAAGGCAATTGATTTCTAACATGGCAGCCAATTATCAAAAATTTGGTACTCGAATCAGTATTGCTCCATCCAAGGTTGCAAATGAAGTTTCTGTTTCTATGGTTGTTGATAACCAGAGGTTGGAGAACAAATTGACAGAGTTGACATCCCTTGTGAGGCAGCTTGCTATTGGTCAACAACAGAATGTGATGGCAGCCAACCAACCAAGACTTTGTGGTATCTGTTGTGCGCCTGATCATCAACAGATGCATGTCCCACTCTCCAAGAGACAGAACAAGCTACTGAAGTTGTAACGCCCCCTCAGCTGGAAGGGTCATTACTAACCACAAACTCA